>OY720429.1:172143491-172150991 GCA_963082735.1 Pocota personata | reverse complement strand
AATCCTCGATGACCCTCCAGTTTAGAATATTTGCGGATATTAGCTCAGATGCAAGGGTTATATCAGGAATCTTTTCACCATATCCGGGTCGCCTGAATGTGGATGTGTTGCCGGTGTTCCTCACGTTGAGCCCAAGTCTAGCGGTCATCTCGAGGATTTGTCTTCCTCTCGAGTCCGTAGCAGGCATGCCCCACTCTACTGCCTTGGCGTTAAAATCCCCCGCCACAATTACCGTACCCTCGGTTTCACGCACGGTGTCCTCAAGAGCGTTCAGTTTTTCTCGAAAGTCGCTAATATCTTCATTCGGCGTGAAGTAGCAGCTGACAATGGTGGTTGTTTCGAGTTTAACCCAGACAAAGCCTCTTTCTGCCCCATGAAGTTTTATCGGAACTGCTGTTGCGTTTGGTATCCATACAGCAGCTGTACCTGACAGGTCTGTAAACCAACCAGGTCCCTCTTTATTTTTATATTGCTCGCTAATGACGATAATATCTGCTTTTAGATCAAACCTTATTTGACTGAGGAGGTCATCGGCTGTGCGACTTCTGTGCAAGTTTCCTTGGAGTATTCGCATCATTGCAGGTTACTTTTCTTTGCTTTCTCTAGTTTAGTTCTGAACACCAGGCAGGAGCCTGATCCCGGCACGTGAGATAGTAAGTCTTGCTTTACCTTAAGTTCTGCACATAAATAACACTTTGCGCTTGCTTTGCATTCTGTTTTTTTGTGGCCATTTGCTCCGCAATTGAAACAAAGCCCTTGTTGCTTTCTATTCGGCCCTTTACACATTCTTTGCTGATGGCCGTACCCGAAGCATCTGAAACAGCGTGCTACTTCGACTCTGCGGCGGACTCTGCAGTACACCCAGCCAATTTTAATGCGGACGGGTTTCAACAGTTCGTTTGCCGCTCGCGCGTTTAGATGAATTAAGGCCATTTTCTGGGATCTTCTGTTTGCCTTTAGCAGGATGACTTGAAGATCCAGGGAGGGGTCGTTGACTTTTAATTTGATGGCCTCCTCAATTTCCTGTTTAGTTGTGAGCTCATCCATATCTCTAATTTCCAGGGCCGTCTTGTGCTCAAGATGTCGGATGTTAGAGTTTTCCCCCAAGATGGCTTTCAACGAGGAGCTAAATCTTTCTCTGCCTTTGGATTTAGGGGCTAGTTCCAGGAGGACGTCGCCTGATTTTGTTTGACGCACTGTTTTTATTCTCGTTTCCGTATCGTCTGGGTTGGCCTTGCTACGAATTTCTCGTAGTATACCAGCATACGTTTCCGTTCCCTGAGGTTTTATAAGGATCGCTTCTGGCCTAGGTCTGGGTTGCATCTTCTTCTTTTTTTTCTTCTTCCTCTGGCTAGAAGCAGTGCCACTATCGGTCGCGTCCTCGTTCGTTGTTGGGGCCCGGGTAGTCTGGTTGCTTACTGGGGCTTTTCTGACCTCTTTCACTTTCAAGGGGTTTTCCTTTTGGGGTGCTGTCTCCTTTACTGAGGCTTTGTGTATCGTTGCTTGAGGTGCATTCTTTCCACCAGCTCTTGATATACTATCCTGTGGAGTTTTACTCGTTCGAGCTTGTCTTTTTTTTCTCTCTGTGTTCTTCTCAAGGGGACTTGATGGTGGCCTCTTATTTGCTCCGGTTTCCATGTTAGTGGATGGGGTCGTCTGTGTAAGTTGGTCCCTTTGTAAAAGTTGCCGGGTTTCAATAAAAGACCCGATAATATCCAGGGATTCCTCTAACTCGGAGAGGCCATTTTTCACCTCCATACTAATATTCCTTTGTCTCGCTGTAGCGGTTCGCATCTTATTCACGATATCTCTGCATTTCTTCACCTCTTGCTCCACAGTGCCTCTTGGTTTCACCCTCTCATGTTTGTCCGTGATGACCAATAGTTGTGATGAGTTCTCCAGTCTAGTGTCTTCTGCAAAGATTCTCCTGGCTGCCGACGGTTTCTCTGGTTGCCTGGTTTCTTGTTCCATTGGCACTGGCACTGGCGTTACGACCGATGGTGATCGCAATATGCGTGCGCACTTTCGAAACGGGTCTAATCTGGCATCACTTGTAGCATTACGTTCTTTGGGAGCCAAGTGCTCCACTCCCAAAGCAACGGTGGGCGATTTCTCATTATTATTATTATTATTACTATTGCGGTCATAGGATATCGACGTCCCGGGGCCCGCATTCTCACCCCTGGCAGACGCCGGTACTGGGGATCCGACTCCCTGCACCGTAACAACATTTTCTCTCCTTTGCTCTTCCATCATTGGTTTATTGTTCTGTGTTAATTCACATAGGCTCCTCCTCCCAATTTCTCGCGAAATTGGGCTCCGGGCTTGCCACCGGCGTAGCGGAGTTGATAATAATAATAATAATAATAATAATAATAATAATAATAATAATAATAATAATAATAATAATAATAATAATAATAATAATAATAATAATAATAATAATAATAATAATAATAATAATAATAATAATAATAATAATAATAATAATAATAATAATAATAATAATAATAATAATAATAATAATAATAATAATAATAATAATAATAATAATAATAATAATAATAATAATAATAATAATAATAATAATAATAATAATAATAATAATAATAATAATAATAATAATAATAATAATAATAATAATAATAATAATAATAATAATAATAATAATAATAATAATAATAATAATAATAATAATAATAATAATAATAATAATAATAATAATAATAATAATAATAATAATAATAATAATAATAATAATAATAATAATAATAATAATAATAATAATAATAATAATAATAATAATAATAATAATAATAATAATAATAATAATAATAATAATAATAATAATAATAATAATAATAATAATAATAATAATAATAATAATAATAATAATAATAATAATAATAATAATAATAATAATAATAATAATAATAATAATAATAATAATAATAATAATAATAATAATAATAATAATAATAATAATAATAATAATAATAATAATAATAATAATAATAATAATAATAATAATAATAATAATAATAATAATAATAATAATAATAATAATAATAATAATAATAATAATAATAATAATAATAATAATAATAATAATAATAATAATAATAATAATAATAATAATAATAATAATAATAATAATAATAATAATAATAATAATAATAATAATAATAATAATAATAATAATAATAATAATAATAATAATAATAATAATAATAATAATAATAATAATAATAATAATAATAATAATAATAATAATAATAATAATAATAATAATAATAATAATAATAATAATAATAATAATAATAATAATAATAATAATAATAATAATAATAATAATAATAATAATAATAATAATAATAATAATAATAATAATAATAATAATAATAATAATAATAATAATAATAATAATAATAATAATAATAATAATAATAATAATAATAATAATAATAATAATAATAATAATAATAATAATAATAATAATAATAATAATAATAATAATAATAATAATAATAATAATAATAATAATAATAATAATAATAATAATAATAATAATAATAATAATAATAATAATAATAATAATAATAATAATAATAATAATAATAATAATAATAATAATAATAATAATAATAATAATAATAATAATAATAATAATAATAATAATAATAATAATAATAATAATAATAATAATAATAATAATAATAATAATAATAATAATAATAATAATAATAATAATAATAATAATAATAATAATAATAATAATAATAATAATAATAATAATAATAATAATAATAATAATAATAATAATAATAATAATAATAATAATAATAATAATAATAATAATAATAATAATAATAATAATAATAATAATAATAATAATAATAATAATAATAATAATAATAATAATAATAATAATAATAATAATAATAATAATAATAATAATAATAATAATAATAATAATAATAATAATAATAATAATAATAATAATAATAATAATAATAATAATAATAATAATAATAATAATAATAATAATAATAATAATAATAATAATAATAATAATAATAATAATAATAATAATAATAATAATAATAATAATAATAATAATAATAATAATAATAATAATAATAATAATAATAATAATAATAATAATAATAATAATAATAATAATAATAATAATAATAATAATAATAATAATAATAATAATAATAATAATAATAATAATAATAATAATAATAATAATAATAATAATAATAATAATAATAATAATAATAATAATAATAATAATAATAATAATAATAATAATAATAATAATAATAATAATAATAATAATAATAATAATAATAATAATAATAATAATAATAATAATAATAATAATAATAATAATAATAATAATAATAATAATAATAATAATAATAATAATAATAATAATAATAATAATAATAATAATAATAATAATAATAATAATAATAATAATAATAATAATAATAATAATAATAATAATAATAATAATAATAATAATAATAATAATAATAATAATAATAATAATAATAATAATAATAATAATAATAATAATAATAATAATAATAATAATAATAATAATAATAATAATAATAATAATAATAATAATAATAATAATAATAATAATAATAATAATAATAATAATAATAATAATAATAATAATAATAATAATAATAATAATAATAATAATAATAATAATAATAATAATAATAATAATAATAATAATAATAATAATAATAATAATAATAATAATAATAATAATAATAATAATAATAATAATAATAATAATAATAATAATAATAATAATAATAATAATAATAATAATAATAATAATAATAATAATAATAATAATAATAATAATAATAATAATAATAATAATAATAATAATAATAATAATAATAATAATAATAATAATAATAATAATAATAATAATAATAATAATAATAATAATAATAATAATAATAATAATAATAATAATAATAATAATAATAATAATAATAATAATAATAATAATAATAATAATAATAATAATAATAATAATAATAATAATAATAATAATAATAATAATAATAATAATAATAATAATAATAATAATAATAATAATAATAATAATAATAATAATAATAATAATAATAATAATAATAATAATAATAATAATAATAATAATAATAATAATAATAATAATAATAATAATAATAATAATAATAATAATAATAATAATAATAATAATAATAATAATAATAATAATAATAATAATAATAATAATAATAATAATAATAATAATAATAATAATAATAATAATAATAATAATAATAATAATAATAATAATAATAATAATAATAATAATAATAATAATAATAATAATAATAATAATAATAATAATAATAATAATAATAATAATAATAATAATAATAATAATAATAATAATAATAATAATAATAATAATAATAATAATAATAATAATAATAATAATAATAATAATAATAATAATAATAATAATAATAATAATAATAATAATAATAATAATAATAATAATAATAATAATAATAATAATAATAATAATAATAATAATAATAATAATAATAATAATAATAATAATAATAATAATAATAATAATAATAATAATAATAATAATAATAATAATAATAATAATAATAATAATAATAATAATAATAATAATAATAATAATAATAATAATAATAATAATAATAATAATAATAATAATAATAATAATAATAATAATAATAATAATAATAATAATAATAATAATAATAATAATAATAATAATAATAATAATAATAATAATAATAATAATAATAATAATAATAATAATAATAATAATAATAATAATAATAATAATAATAATAATAATAATAATAATAATAATAATAATAATAATAATAATAATAATAATAATAATAATAATAATAATAATAATAATAATAATAATAATAATAATAATAATAATAATAATAATAATAATAATAATAATAATAATAATAATAATAATAATAATAATAATAATAATAATAATAATAATAATAATAATAATAATAATAATAATAATAATAATAATAATAATAATAATAATAATAATAATAATAATAATAATAATAATAATAATAATAATAATAATAATAATAATAATAATAATAATAATAATAATAATAATAATAATAATAATAATAATAATAATAATAATAATAATAATAATAATAATAATAATAATAATAATAATAATAATAATAATAATAATAATAATAATAATAATAATAATAATAATAATAATAATAATAATAATAATAATAATAATAATAATAATAATAATAATAATAATAATAATAATAATAATAATAATAATAATAATAATAATAATAATAATAATAATAATAATAATAATAATAATAATAATAATAATAATAATAATAATAATAATAATAATAATAATAATAATAATAATAATAATAATAATAATAATAATAATAATAATAATAATAATAATAATAATAATAATAATAATAATAATAATAATAATAATAATAATAATAATAATAATAATAATAATAATAATAATAATAATAATAATAATAATAATAATAATAATAATAATAATAATAATAATAATAATAATAATAATAATAATAATAATAATAATAATAATAATAATAATAATAATAATAATAATAATAATAATAATAATAATAATAATAATAATAATAATAATAATAATAATAATAATAATAATAATAATAATAATAATAATAATAATAATAATAATAATAATAATAATAATAATAATAATAATAATAATAATAATAATAATAATAATAATAATAATAATAATAATAATAATAATAATAATAATAATAATAATAATAATAATAATAATAATAATAATAATAATAATAATAATAATAATAATAATAATAATAATAATAATAATAATAATAATAATAATAATAATAATAATAATAATAATAATAATAATAATAATAATAATAATAATAATAATAATAATAATAATAATAATAATAATAATAATAATAATAATAATAATAATAATAATAATAATAATAATAATAATAATAATAATAATAATAATAATAATAATAATAATAATAATAATAATAATAATAATAATAATAATAATAATAATAATAATAATAATAATAATAATAATAATAATAATAATAATAATAATAATAATAATAATAATAATAATAATAATAATAATAATAATAATAATAATAATAATAATAATAATAATAATAATAATAATAATAATAATAATAATAATAATAATAATAATAATAATAATAATAATAATAATAATAATAATAATAATAATAATAATAATAATAATAATAATAATAATAATAATAATAATAATAATAATAATAATAATAATAATAATAATAATAATAATAATAATAATAATAATAATAATAATAATAATAATAATAATAA
>OY720429.1:172118491-172138491 GCA_963082735.1 Pocota personata | reverse complement strand
TTTTCATATTTGTCTTTTTTTACGGGTTTGTTCTTTCTTGCCGGTAAGGCTTTATCTTCTTATAGGATTTTCTGAGGGTATGTTTTCCTCTTCCTCTCTCTTCTTCTTCCTTAAGACCATTTTGATAAATTCGTGGATCCTATTCCAACTGTCGGCACTCGAGATCATCTTCTGGACCACGTTGTCTGTTGAGAGGTTGCCTATCTCCGCCTCAAGCCTGGATCTCTGCACTGCCCACCTGCTGCATACGAAGAAGGTATGGTGGGCGTCGTCTTCCTCAGTGTCACCGTACTGGCAGGCTGCGCTGTCTTTCTTTCCCATTTTGAGTAAGTACCGGTTGAAGTAACCATGTCCGGTTAGGAATTGGGTGATGTAATAGTCCACTTCCCCATGTTTCCGTTCCGTCCACGCAGAAATATCTCTTATTAACCTCGCGGTCCATCTTCCCCTAGTTTCAGCATTCCACCTGCTTTGCCACCTCTCTTTAGTCCGCTCTTTTGCTTCTGCTACTGCCGCTTCAGCCCCTATTTCCGCCTTGTTGTCGTGGACGTACTTTCTTTCTGCTGCAAGCAAATCTATAGGGGTCACTCCCGCTACCACGAGGACGGCTGGTTCGGACACTGTGCGGTAGGAGCTAGTGACACGGAGGGCTCCACGTCTCTGTACTCCGGCCATTTGCTTCCTGTACTTTTCCAGGTTGAGTGCCTCAGCCCAAATCTCACATCCATACAAGAGAATGGAGTGAGTGATGGACATAAGCAGCCTCCGCTTACTCATGACTGGGCCTCCGATGTTCGCCATGATCCTGCTGAGTGCCGTCGTGACTTTCGCAGCTCGCTCTGATGCCGATCTGATTTGTTCCCAGTAGGTGAGTTTGCAGTCCAGCGTCATACCCAGGTACCTTAATGCGCTCTTGCTGGTGATTGTCTCTGCACCTACTTGGAAATCAACGTGAATCGGGATCCGTCTCCTGGTTAGCAGAATTATCTCGGTCTTCTCGGTTGCTAGACTTAGGCCATGATCGATCATCCACCCTTGCACTCGTCTCATAACCTGGTTTAGTTTTAGCTGCGCTTCTACTATGTCCCTTGCGGTGATCACGGCTCCGATGTCGTCTGCATACCCTATGAGGAAGGCGTCTTCAGGCATCTCCATCCGAAGTATTCCATCATACGAGATGTTCCACAAGTCTGGTCCCAATATTGAACCTTGCGCTGCGCCTGCTGTGATGTCCTTGCTGCGGCGTCCCTCTGCGGTGTCATAAAGCAGTTTCCGGTCTTTAAAATAGTCCCCCAGCACCTGCAGCAGATACTGTGGTACTCTGAAGATGTTTTTCAGCGGCTCCAGGATATCTGCCCATCTTAGTGAGTTAAAGGCGTTTCTCACGTCTAGTGCTGCCAGCACGACGACTTTTCTCGAGTAGTGGTTGCCTTGTTGAGCGATTTGGACTGTCTTAACCACTTCCTCAATTGCTCTTACTGTTGAGTGTCCCTTTCGGAAACCATGTTGCCTTTCAGATAGGTCACCTGCACTCTGGATTGCCGTAGTAAGGCGGGACTTTAGCATCTTCTCCAGGAGTTTTCCCGTTGTATCCAGCATACACAAAGGTCGGTAGGCTGATGGGGATTCCGGGTCTCCCTTTCCCTTGCTGATTAAGACCAACCGTTGTTTCTTCCAGCTCTTGTAGAAAATCCCGTCCACGAGACAACTGTTGAACATATTTAGCAGTAGCTGTGGGCACGTTCCTGCAATGACTTTCAGCACTTCTCCTGGGATGCCATCGGGTCCGGGGGCTTTCTTATTATTTATATCCGACGCTGCCAAGATCAGTTCCTCACATGTGAGCAATGAGACCTCCTCAGGTTGTATGGAGATAGTGTCAGCTGGTCTGACCGGGTGGGTCGGGAAAAGTGTGTCCACAATCTCCTTCATTTTTTCAGGACTCATTTTTGGGCTGACGGCCTGTGCACCGAGTTTGCGCATCACAACCTTATAGCCAAGCCCCCAGGGGTCACTGTTTACATCTTGTCGGAGTTCCTCCTATTTTTGCCTCTTTCTCGTGTTTATGGCCCTCTTGAGCTCCGTCCTCGCGTTTCTGAATTCCGCCAGCACAGTTTCAGTGGCTTCCACGTAATGCCTCCTTCCCCTAGTAACCTTCCGTCTAAGGTGTAGACATCTTCTTCTGAGCGCAGCTATCTCGTCGGTCCACCAATATACCGGTTTCCTGTTTCTGTTGGATCTACGGGGCATCGAGGCGTCACATGCCCGCCGTATGAGCTGCATCGTGGCTTCAACCTTTGTTTCAGCTGCTCCCGCTATTTCTAGAACAGCGCTTTCTCCTTCTTGGATCACAGACGTGAGGAGCTCTACGTTGATTCTGCTAACGTTCCACCTTAGTGTTCGGCTTTCGTTTCGGCTAGAAACGCGTTGTTCACTTTGTAGATCGAATATGATGTTGGTGATCGCTGCCCGTGTAATCTTCGATTACTCTCCAGTTTTCAATTCTTGCGGAAGTCAATTCCGAAGCGAGGGTTATATCCGGAATTGTTTCTCCGTATCTAGGTCTCCTGAAAGTGGGAGTGTTGCCCACGTTCGCTATGTTGAGTCCTCGTCTTGCAGCCATCTCGAGTATTTGCCTTCCTCGTGGGTCTGTGGTGGGCATTCCCCACTCCTGTGCTCTGCCGTTAAAGTCTCCGGCGACCAGTATCTCACCCTCCGTCTCTTGTATGAAGTCCTCCAAGCCGCCCAACTTTTCCCGGAACTCACTTATGCTTTCGTTTGGCGTGAAATAGCAGCTGATTATCGTGAGTCCCACGCATTTCACCCAAACAAAGCCACTTTCTGTACCTTGGCTTTTTATGGGGACTGTGCTAGTGTCTGGGATCCATATAGCGGCTGTACCTAGGGAATCCGTAATCCAATTAGGTCCGTCTTTATTTCTGTATTGTTCACTGATGATAATTACATCGGCTTCCAGTTCAGTTCTTAGTTTAACGAGGAGGTTGTCAGCTGTTTGACTCCTGTGGAGATTTCCTTGGAGTATTCTGGTCATTGGGCTCTGTTGTTCTTCGCCTTTTCAAGTGCCTCCCTGAACACTTGACATCTGCCCGAGCCCGGCATATGAGACAGCAGAGCTGGTGCGAGTTTCCGCTCCGCACATAAGCAGCACATTGCACTTGCTTTACACTCTGCTTTTTTGTGGCCTTGGGCTCCGCAATTGAAACATAGGCCTTTGCTTCTTCTGTCCGGTCCCTTGCAGGTGTTTTGCTGGTGTCCATAGCCGAAGCATTTATAGCAGCGTGTAACCTCCACTCTTCTGCGCACTCTGCAGTGAACCCACCCAATTTTTATTCTTGGGGCCTTCAGCAGTTCATTTGCGGCTCGTGCACTAAGTTCAACTATTGCCATTTTTTGTCCCCTCATGTTTGGCTTCATTAAAGTCACCTGGGCCTCCACTGCGGAGTCTTTGAGTTGTTTTTTCACGGCTTCTTCTATTTCCTCTACTGTGGTGTATTCGTCCATATCCCGAATCTCCAGCGTAGCTTTAATCTCCAGGTTGCGGATGGTTGCCTTTTCCCCCAAAATGTTTTTCAGTGATGTGCTGAAACTCTCTTTGTCTTTAGTTCGTGCGCCGAGTTCGAGTAGAACTTCTCCTGCCTTTGTTTGCCGTACAGCTTTGATTTCTGTTTCCGTGTCATCAGGGTTGGCCTTACTACGGATTTCTTTTAATATATCGGCATACGTTTCAGTTCCTCTTGGTTTAATGAGGATCGCTTCCGGCCGAGCCTTGGGCAGTCTCTTCTCTTTCTTCTTTCTTCGGTTTGATGCCGTGCCTCTATCCATTACGGCCTTCCTCGTAGGCGAAGTCTGCTTCGCCAAATTGGTCCTAGCCTTTTTTTCCGCCTCCTTCTTTTTCGGGTGGGGTTTCTTCTGCTGTGTTGTGTCGGTTGCTGGTGCGTACTGCTCTCCATTTTGAGGTGTGTTTTTTACGCTGGATTGTTGCAGGCTGGATTGTGGGATCGCATTCCTCAGGGTTTGCCTCTTCCTCTTTTCTACTTCCTTGGCTAGGGGACTTGACGGTGGTCTTTTATTGTGTTTGACGTTTACCGGTGGTGTCCCGACCCTACTCTCTGGTATTTCCGGTTGGCTTGCGCTGTGTTGGATAACCTGAGGTGCGTTTTGGCTTAGTGTGTCTATCAGCGGGGGTCGCAAGTCAGTGTGCCACATCCTCTTGAACGACGCTATGACGTCCAGTGACTCTTCGAGTTCAGCTAGTCCGTTCTTGATATCCATGCTGATATTTTTCTGCCTGCCCGTAGCCACTTTCATCCTTCTTACAATGTCCTTACACTTCTCCAGCTCATTATCCATATCTTTTTTGGCCGTTTGGATATCAGCTGCGATAGGATACTCTAAACAAGGATCGCTCGTATCAGATTGCGTGTCCGCAAGAATTCTCCGGGCTGCGCTCGATGTTCTGGGTAGTCCGAGTTCGGGTTCGCCTTGTATTGCGCTCGGTGGTGTCCGAAACAGACGCGAGGTCCTTTTGAATGGGTCTCGTCTGGGTTCACTTGTAGCTGTACGATCCGTGGGAGCCAAGTGCTTCACTCCCAGGGCAACGGAAGTATGCGATCCTGTTGGTGGTGATCTGGATACACTTCCCCTTCTTTGAAATGGGTCGTTCATACGCAATAGTTGGTCCTCCCCAGAATCCGTAGGACCTGCCTCATTTGAGGGTGGATTTTCCAGCGCATCTGGTCTGCCACCTAGGGTAATAATATCATTTGTTTTCTCCATTGCATAAAAATAACGTTGCATTTTATCCCTTCTGCCGGGTTTTTTTTTTTTTTTTTTTTTTTTTTTTTTTTTTTTTTTTTTTTTTTTTTTTTTTTTTTTGTGGTTGAGACACTTATTTAAAGGGCGGCATCCACTCGCCCTGCCACAAGGAATTTCATTGGGCTTTTGGATCTTTTACACCCGCCCTCCACTCTTGCCGCCTTTGGTCGGGGACTGCTTATTCTATATTCGCAGCTAGCCTACATATCTATAGGTCGTTCAGCCATCCGCCACCTTGCTGACCCCCCTGGTAGCCTCAGCCTGGCCCCAGGAATAATAATAATAATAATAATAATAATAATAATAATAATAATAATAATAATAATAATAATAATAATAATAATAATAATAATAATAATAATAATAATAATAATAATAATAATAATAATAATAATAATAATAATAATAATAATAATAATAATAATAATAATAATAATAATAATAATAATAATAATAATAATAATAATAATAATAATAATAATAATAATAATAATAATAATAATAATAATAATAATAATAATAATAATAATAATAATAATAATAATAATAATAATAATAATAATAATAATAATAATAATAATAATAATAATAATAATAATAATAATAATAATAATAATAATAATAATAATAATAATAATAATAATAATAATAATAATAATAATAATAATAATAATAATAATAATAATAATAATAATAATAATAATAATAATAATAATAATAATAATAATAATAATAATAATAATAATAATAATAATAATAATAATAATAATAATAATAATAATAATAATAATAATAATAATAATAATAATAATAATAATAATAATAATAATAATAATAATAATAATAATAATAATAATAATAATAATAATAATAATAATAATAATAATAATAATAATAATAATAATAATAATAATAATAATAATAATAATAATAATAATAATAATAATAATAATAATAATAATAATAATAATAATAATAATAATAATAATAATAATAATAATAATAATAATAATAATAATAATAATAATAATAATAATAATAATAATAATAATAATAATAATAATAATAATAATAATAATAATAATAATAATAATAATAATAATAATAATAATAATAATAATAATAATAATAATAATAATAATAATAATAATAATAATAATAATAATAATAATAATAATAATAATAATAATAATAATAATAATAATAATAATAATAATAATAATAATAATAATAATAATAATAATAATAATAATAATAATAATAATAATAATAATAATAATAATAATAATAATAATAATAATAATAATAATAATAATAATAATAATAATAATAATAATAATAATAATAATAATAATAATAATAATAATAATAATAATAATAATAATAATAATAATAATAATAATAATAATAATAATAATAATAATAATAATAATAATAATAATAATAATAATAATAATAATAATAATAATAATAATAATAATAATAATAATAATAATAATAATAATAATAATAATAATAATAATAATAATAATAATAATAATAATAATAATAATAATAATAATAATAATAATAATAATAATAATAATAATAATAATAATAATAATAATAATAATAATAATAATAATAATAATAATAATAATAATAATAATAATAATAATAATAATAATAATAATAATAATAATAATAATAATAATAATAATAATAATAATAATAATAATAATAATAATAATAATAATAATAATAATAATAATAATAATAATAATAATAATAATAATAATAATAATAATAATAATAATAATAATAATAATAATAATAATAATAATAATAATAATAATAATAATAATAATAATAATAATAATAATAATAATAATAATAATAATAATAATAATAATAATAATAATAATAATAATAATAATAATAATAATAATAATAATAATAATAATAATAATAATAATAATAATAATAATAATAATAATAATAATAATAATAATAATAATAATAATAATAATAATAATAATAATAATAATAATAATAATAATAATAATAATAATAATAATAATAATAATAATAATAATAATAATAATAATAATAATAATAATAATAATAATAATAATAATAATAATAATAATAATAATAATAATAATAATAATAATAATAATAATAATAATAATAATAATAATAATAATAATAATAATAATAATAATAATAATAATAATAATAATAATAATAATAATAATAATAATAATAATAATAATAATAATAATAATAATAATAATAATAATAATAATAATAATAATAATAATAATAATAATAATAATAATAATAATAATAATAATAATAATAATAATAATAATAATAATAATAATAATAATAATAATAATAATAATAATAATAATAATAATAATAATAATAATAATAATAATAATAATAATAATAATAATAATAATAATAATAATAATAATAATAATAATAATAATAATAATAATAATAATAATAATAATAATAATAATAATAATAATAATAATAATAATAATAATAATAATAATAATAATAATAATAATAATAATAATAATAATAATAATAATAATAATAATAATAATAATAATAATAATAATAATAATAATAATAATAATAATAATAATAATAATAATAATAATAATAATAATAATAATAATAATAATAATAATAATAATAATAATAATAATAATAATAATAATAATAATAATAATAATAATAATAATAATAATAATAATAATAATAATAATAATAATAATAATAATAATAATAATAATAATAATAATAATAATAATAATAATAATAATAATAATAATAATAATAATAATAATAATAATAATAATAATAATAATAATAATAATAATAATAATAATAATAATAATAATAATAATAATAATAATAATAATAATAATAATAATAATAATAATAATAATAATAATAATAATAATAATAATAATAATAATAATAATAATAATAATAATAATAATAATAATAATAATAATAATAATAATAATAATAATAATTATAATAATAATAATAATAATAATAATAATAATAATAATAATAATAATAATAATAATAATAATAATAATAATAATAATAATAATAATAATAATAATAATAATAATAATAATAATAATAATAATAATAATAATAATAATAATAATAATAATAATAATAATAATAATAATAATAATAATAATAATAATAATAATAATAATAATAATAATAATAATAATAATAATAATAATAATAATAATAATAATAATAATAATAATAATAATAATAATAATAATAATAATAATAATAATAATAATAATAATAATAATAATAATAATAATAATAATAATAATAATAATAATAATAATAATAATAATAATAATAATAATAATAATAATAATAATAATAATAATAATAATAATAATAATAATAATAATAATAATAATAATAATAATAATAATAATAATAATAATAATAATAATAATAATAATAATAATAATAATAATAATAATAATAATAATAATAATAATAATAATAATAATAATAATAATAATAATAATAATAATAATAATAATAATAATAATAATAATAATAATAATAATAATAATAATAATAATAATAATAATAATAATAATAATAATAATAATAATAATAATAATAATAATAATAATAATAATAATAATATTTTTTTTTTTTTTTTTGCCTTGGGGATAGTGGAAACCGCTAATGCTCACGAGAAACAGGCCCGCTCTGTTTCAAGTAGTGTGGGACTTAGTACTCACTAAAAAACCACCTTTAACCCCTTTTCAACTTGACACCATCCACTCCGGAACCGCTTTCGCATTACTTCAGAGTGGTGTCGTTTTCTTTCCCCTCTGGGGACCGGCTTTTTCATATTTGTCTTTTTTTACGGGTTTGTTCTTTCTTGCCGGTAAGGCTTTATCTTCTTATAGGATTTTCTGAGGGTATGTTTTCCTCTTCCTCTCTCTTCTTCTTCCTTAAGACCATTTTGATGAATTCGTGGATCCTATTCCAACTGTCGGCACTCGAGATCATCTTCTGGACCACGTTGTCTGTTGAGGGGTTGCCTATCTCCGCCTCAAGCCTGGATCTCTGCACTGCCCACCTGCTGCATACGAAGAAGGTATGGTGGGCGTCGTCTTCCTCAGTGTCACCGTACTGGCAGGCTGCGCTGTCTTTCTTTCCCATTTTGAGTAAGTACCGGTTGAAGTAACCATGTCCGGTTAGGAATTGGGTGATGTAATAGTCCACTTCCCCATGTTTCCGTTCCGTCCACGCAGAAATATCTCTTATTAACCTCGCGGTCCATCTTCCCCTAGTTTCAGCATTCCACCTGCTTTGCCACCTCTCTTTAGTCCGCTCTTTTGCTTCTGCTACTGCCGCTTCAGCCCCTATTTCCGCCTTGTTGTCGTGGACGTACTTTCTTTCTGCTGCAAGCAAATCTATAGGGGTCACTCCCGCTACCACGAGGACGGCTGGTTCGGACACTGTGCGGTAGGAGCTAGTGACACGGAGGGCTCCACGTCTCTGTACTCCGGCCATTTGCTTCCTGTACTTTTCCAGGTTGAGTACCTCAGCCCAAATCTCACATCCATACAAGAGAATGGAGTGAGTGATGGACATAAGCAGCCTCCGCTTACTCATGACTGGGCCTCCGATGTTCGCCATGATCCTGCTGAGTGCCGTCGTGACTTTCGCAGCTCGCTCTGATGCCGATCTGATTTGTTCCCAGTAGGTGAGTTTGCAGTCCAGCGTCATACCCAGGTACCTTAATGCGCTCTTGCTGGTGATTGTCTCTGCACCTACTTGGAAATCAACGTGAATCGGGATCCGTCTCCTGGTTAGCAGAATTATCTCGGTCTTCTCGGTTGCTAGACTTAGGCCATGATCGATCATCCACCCTTGCACTCGTCTCATAACCTGGTTTAGTTTTAGCTGCGCTTCTACTATGTCCCTTGCGGTGATCACCTCTCCGATGTCGTCTGCATACCCTATGAGGAAAGCGTCTTCAGGCATCTCCATCCGAAGTATTCCATCATACGAGATGTTCCACAAGTCTGGTCCCAATATTGAACCTTGCGCTGCGCCTGCTGTGATGTCCTTGCTGCGGCGTCCCTCTGCGGTATCATAAAGCAGTTTCCGGTCTTTAAAATAGTCCCCCAGCACCTGCAGCAGATGCTGTGGTACTCTGAAGATGTTTTTCAGCGGCTCTAGGATACCTGCCCATCTTAGTGAGTTAAAGGCGTTTCTCACGTCTAGTGCTGCCAGCACGACGACTTTTCTCGAGTAGTGGTTGCCTTGTTGAGCGATTTGGACTGTCTTAACCACTTCCTCAATTGCTCTTACTGTTGAGTGTCCCTTTCGGAAACCATGTTGCCTTTCAGATAGGTCACCTGCACTCTGGATTGCCGTAGTAAGGCGGGACTTTAGCATCTTCTCCAGGAGTTTTCCCGTTGTATCCAGCATACACAAAGGTGGGTAGGCTGATGGGGATTCCGGGTCTCCCTTTCCCTTGCTGATTAAGACCAACCGTTGTTTCTTCCAGCTCTTGTAGAAAATCCCGTCCACGAGACAACTGTTGAACATATTTAGCAGTAGCTGTGGGCACGTTCCTGCAATGACTTTCAGCACTTCTCCTGGGATGCCATCGGGTCCGGGGGCTTTCTTATTTTTTATATCCGACGCTGCCAAGATCAGTTCCTCACATGTGAACAATGAGACCTCCTCAGGTTGTATGGAGATGGTGTTAGCTGGTCTGACCGGGTGGGTCGGGAAAAGTGTGTCCACAATCTCCTTCATTTTTTCAGGACTCATTTTTGGGCTGACGGCCTGTGCACCGAGTTTGCGCATCACAACCTTATAGCCAAGCCCCCAGGGGTCACTGTTTACATCTTGTCGGAGTTCCTCCCATTTTTGCCACTTTCTCGTGTTTATGGCCCTCTTGAGCTCCGTCCTCGCGTTTCTGAATTCCGCCAGCACAGTTTCAGTGGCTTCCACGTGACGCCTCCTTCCCCTAGTAACCTTCCGTCTAAGGTGTAGACATCTTCTTCTGAGCGCAGCTATCTCGTCGGTCCACCAATATACCGGTTTCCTGTTTCTGTTGGATCTACGGGGCATCGAGGCGTCACATGCCCGCCGTATGAGCTGCATCGTGGCTTCAACCTTTGTTTCAGCTGCTCCCGCTATTTCTAGAACAGCGCTTTCTCCTTCTTGGATCACAGACGTGAGGAGCTCTACGTTGAGTCTGCTAACGTTCCACCTTAGTGTTCGGCTTTCGTTTCCGCTAGAAACGCGTTGTTCACTTTGTAGATCGAATATGATGTACTGGTGATCGCTGCCCGTGTAATCTTCGATTACTCTCCAGTTTTCAATTCCGAAGCGAGGGTTATATCCGGAATTGTTTCTCCGTATCTAGGTCTCCTGAAAGTGGGAGTATTGCCCACGTTCGCTATGTTGAGTCCTCGTCTTGCGGCCATCTCGAGTATTTGCCTTCCTCGTGGGTCTGTGGTGGGCATTCCCCACTCCTGTGCTCTGCCGTTAAAGTCTCCGGCGACCAGTATCTCACCCTCCGTCTCTTGTATGAAGTCCTCCAAGCCGCCCAACTTTTCCCGGAACTCACTTATGCTTTCGTTTGGCGTGAAATAGCAGCTGATTATCGTGAGTCCCACGCATTTCACCCAAACAAAGCCACTTTCTGTACCTTGGCTTTTTATGGGGACTGTGCTAGTGTCTGGGATCCATATAGCGGCTGTACCTAGGGAATCCGTAATCCAATTAGGTCCGTCTTTATTTCTGTATTGTTCACTGATGATAATTACATCGGCTTCCAGTTCAGTTCTTAGTTTAACGAGGAGGTTGTCAGCTGTTTGACTCCTGTGGAGATTTCCTTGGAGTATTCTGGTCATTGGGCTCTGTTGTTCTTCGCCTTTTCAAGTGCCTCCCTGAACACTTGACATCTGCCCGAGCCCGGCATATGAGACAGCAGAGCTGGTGCGAGTTTCCACTCCGCACATAAGCAGCACATTGCACTTGCTTTACACTCTGCTTTTTTGTGGCCTTGGGCTCCGCAATTGAAACATAGGCCTTTGCTTCTTCTGTCCGGTCCCTTGCAGGTGTTTTGCTGGTGTCCATAGCCGAAGCATTTATAGCAGCGTGTAACCTCCACTCTTCTGCGCACTCTGCAGTGAACCCACCCAATTTTTATTCTTGGGGCCTTCAGCAGTTCATTTGCGGCTCGTGCACTAAGTTCAACTATTGCCATTTTTTGTCCCCTCATGTTTGGCTTCATTAAAGTCACCTGGGCCTCCACTGCGGAGTCTTTGAGTTGTTTTTTCACGGCTTCTTCTATTTCCTCTAATGTGGTGTATTCGTCCATATCCCGAATCTCCAGCGTAGCTTTAATCTCCAGGTTGCGGATGGTTGCCTTTTCCCCCAAAATGTTTTTCAGTGATGTGCTGAAACTCTCTTTGTCTTTAGTTCGTGCGCCGAGTTCGAGTAGAACTTCTCCTGCCTTTGTTTGCCGTACAGCTTTGATTTCTGTTTCCGTGTCATCAGGGTTGGCCTTACTACGGATTTCTTTTAATATATCGGCATACGTTTCAGTTCCTCTTGGTTTAATGAGGATCGCTTCCGGCCGAGCCTTGGGCAGTCTCTTCTCTTTCTTCTTTCTTCGGTTTGATGCCGTGCCTCTATCCATTACGGCCTTCCTCGTAGGCGAAGTCTGCTTCGCCAAATTGGTCCTAGCCTTTTTTTCCGCCTCCTTCTTTTTCGGGTGGGGTCTCTTCTGCTGTGTTGTGCCGGTTGCTGGTGCGTACTGCTCTCCATTTTGAGGTGTGTTTTTTACGCTGGATTGTTGCAGGCTGGATTGTGGGATCGCATTCCTCGGGGTTTGCCTCTTCCTCTTTTCTACTTCCTTGGCTAGGGGACTTGACGGTGGTCTTTTATTCTGTTTGACGTTTACCGGTGGTGTCCCGACCCTACTCTCTGGTATTTCCGGTTGGCTTGCGCTGTGTTGGATAACCTGAGGTGCGTTTTGGCTTAGTGTGTCTATCAGCGGGGGTCGCAAGTCAGTGTGCCACATCCTCTTGAACGACGCTATGACGTCCAGTGACTCCTCGAGTTCAGCTAGTCCGTTCTTGATATCCATGCTGATATTTTTCTGCCTGCCCGTAGCCCCTTTCATCCTTCTTACAATGTCCTTACACTTCTCCAGCTCTTTATCCAGATCTTTTTTGGCCGTTTGGATATCAGCTGCGATAGGATACTCTCCACAAGGATCGCTCGTATCAGATTGCGTGTCCGCAAGAATTCTCCGGGCTGCGCTCGATGTTCTGGGTAGTCCGAGTTCGGGTTCGAATTGTATTGCGCTCGGTGGTGTCCGAAACAGACGCGAGGTCCTTTTGAATGGGTCTCGTCTGGGTTCACTTGTAGCTGTACGATCCGTGGGAGCCAAGTGCTTCACTCCCAGGGCAACGGAAGTATGCGATCCTGTTGGTGGTGATCTGGATACGCTTCCCCTTCTTTGAAATGGGTCGTTCATACGCAATAGTTGGTCCTCCCCAGAATCCGTAGGACCTGCCTCATTTGAGGGTGGATTTTCCAGTGCATCTGGTCTGCCACCTGGGGTAATAATATCATTTGTTTTCTCCATTGCATAAAAATAACGTTGCATTTTATCCCTTCTGCCAGGTTTTTTTTTTTTTTTTTTTTGTGGTTGAGACACTTATTTAAAGGGCGGCATCCACTCGCCCTGCCACGAGGAATTTCATTGGGCTTTTGGATCTTTTACACCCGCCCTCCACTCTTGCCGCCTTTGGTCGGGGACTGCTTATTCTATATTCGCAGCTAGCCTACATATCTATAGGTCGTTCAGCCATCCGCCACCTTGCTGACCCCCCTGGTAGCCTCAGCCTGGCCCCAGGAATAATAATAATAATAATAATAATAATAATAATAATAATAATAATAATAATAATAATAATAATAATAATAATAATAATAATAATAATAATAATAATAATAATAATAATAATAATAATAATAATAATAATAATAATAATAATAATAATAATAATAATAATAATAATAATAATAATAATAATAATAATAATAATAATAATAATAATAATAATAATAATAATAATAATAATAATAATAATAATAATAATAATAATAATAATAATAATAATAATAATAATAATAATAATAATAATAATAATAATAATAATAATAATAATAATAATAATAATAATAATAATAATAATAATAATAATAATAATAATAATAATAATAATAATAATAATAATAATAATAATAATAATAATAATAATAATAATAATAATAATAATAATAATAATAATAATAATAATAATAATAATAATAATAATAATAATAATAATAATAATAATAATAATAATAATAATAATAATAATAATAATAATAATAATAATAATAATAATAATAATAATAATAATAATAATAATAATAATAATAATAATAATAATAATAATAATAATAATAATAATAATAATAATAATAATAATAATAATAATAATAATAATAATAATAATAATAATAATAATAATAATAATAATAATAATAATAATAATAATAATAATAATAATAATAATAATAATAATAATAATAATAATAATAATAATAATAATAATAATAATAATAATAATAATAATAATAATAATAATAATAATAATAATAATAATAATAATAATAATAATAATAATAATAATAATAATAATAATAATAATAATAATAATAATAATAATAATAATAATAATAATAATAATAATAATAATAATAATAATAATAATAATAATAATAATAATAATAATAATAATAATAATAATAATAATAATAATAATAATAATAATAATAATAATAATAATAATAATAATAATAATAATAATAATAATAATAATAATAATAATAATAATAATAATAATAATAATAATAATAATAATAATAATAATAATAATAATAATAATAATAATAATAATAATAATAATAATAATAATAATAATAATAATAATAATAATAATAATAATAATAATAATAATAATAATAATAATAATAATAATAATAATAATAATAATAATAATAATAATAATAATAATAATAATAATAATAATAATAATAATAATAATAATAATAATAATAATAATAATAATAATAATAATAATAATAATAATAATAATAATAATAATAATAATAATAATAATAATAATAATAATAATAATAATAATAATAATAATAATAATAATAATAATAATAATAATAATAATAATAATAATAATAATAATAATAATAATAATAATAATAATAATAATAATAATAATAATAATAATAATAATAATAATAATAATAATAATAATAATAATAATAATAATAATAATAATAATAATAATAATAATAATAATAATAATAATAATAATAATAATAATAATAATAATAATAATAATAATAATAATAATAATAATAATAATAATAATAATAATAATAATAATAATAATAATAATAATAATAATAATAATAATAATAATAATAATAATAATAATAATAATAATAATAATAATAATAATAATAATAATAATAATAATAATAATAATAATAATAATAATAATAATAATAATAATAATAATAATAATAATAATAATAATAATAATAATAATAATAATAATAATAATAATAATAATAATAATAATAATAATAATAATAATAATAATAATAATAATAATAATAATAATAATAATAATAATAATAATAATAATAATAATAATAATAATAATAATAATAATAATAATAATAATAATAATAATAATAATAATAATAATAATAATAATAATAATAATAATAATAATAATAATAATAATAATAATAATAATAATAATAATAATAATAATAATAATAATAATAATAATAATAATAATAATAATAATAATAATAATAATAATAATAATAATAATAATAATAATAATAATAATAATAATAATAATAATAATAATAATAATAATAATAATAATAATAATAATAATAATAATAATAATAATAATAATAATAATAATAATAATAATAATAATAATAATAATAATAATAATAATAATAATAATAATAATAATAATAATAATAATAATAATAATAATAATAATAATAATAATAATAATAATAATAATAATAATAATAATAATAATAATAATAATAATAATAATAATAATAATAATAATAATAATAATAATAATAATAATAATAATAATAATAATAATAATAATAATAATAATAATAATAATAATAATAATAATAATAATAATAATAATAATAATAATAATAATAATAATAATAATAATAATAATAATAATAATAATAATAATAATAATAATAATAATAATAATAATAATAATAATAATAATAATAATAATAATAATAATAATAATAATAATAATAATAATAATAATAATAATAATAATAATAATAATAATAATAATAATAATAATAATAATAATAATAATAATAATAATAATAATAATAATAATAATAATAATAATAATAATAATAATAATAATAATAATAATAATAATAATAATAATAATAATAATAATAATAATAATAATAATAATAATAATAATAATAATAATAATAATAATAATAATAATAATAATAATAATAATAATAATAATAATAATAATAATAATAATAATAATAATAATAATAATAATAATAATAATAATAATAATAATAATAATAATAATAATAATAATAATAATAATAATAATAATAATAATAATAATAATAATAATAATAATAATAATAATAATAATAATAATAATAATAATAATAATAATAATAATAATAATAATAATAATAATAATAATAATAATAATAATAATAATAATAATAATAATAATAATAATAATAATAATAATAATAATAATAATAATAATAATAATAATAATAATAATAATAATAATAATAATAATAATAATAATAATAATAATAATAATAATAATAATAATAATAATAATAATAATAATAATAATAATAATAATAATAATAATAATAATAATAATAATAATAATAATAATAATAATAATAATAATAATAATAATAATAATAATAATAATAATAATAATAATAATAATAATAATAATAATAATAATAATAATAATAATAATAATAATAATAATAATAATAATAATAATAATAATAATAATAATAATAATAATAATAATAATAATAATAATAATAATAATAATAATAATAATAATAATAATAATAATAATAATAATAATAATAATAATAATAATAATAATAATAATAATAATAATAATAATAATAATAATAATAATAATAATAATAATAATAATAATAATAATAATAATAATAATAATAATAATAATAATAATAATAATAATAATAATAATAATAATAATAATAATAATAATAATAATAATAATAATAATAATAATAATAATAATAATAATAATAATAATAATAATAATAATAATAATAATAATAATAATAATAATAATAATAATAATAATAATAATAATAATAATAATAATAATAATAATAATAATAATAATAATAATAATAATAATAATAATAATAATAATAATAATAATAATAATAATAATAATAATAATAATAATAATAATAATAATAATAATAATAATAATAATAATAATAATAATAATAATAATAATAATAATAATAATAATAATAATAATAATAATAATAATAATAATAATAATAATAATAATAATAATAATAATAATAATAATAATAATAATAATAATAATAATAATAATAATAATAATAATAATAATAATAATAATAATAATAATAATAATAATAATAATAATAATAATAATAATAATAATAATAATAATAATAATAATAATAATAATAATAATAATAATAATAATAATAATAATAATAATAATAATAATAATAATAATAATAATAATAATAATAATAATAATAATAATAATAATAATAATAATAATAATAATAATAATAATAATAATAATAATAATAATAATAATAATAATAATAATAATAATAATAATAATAATAATAATAATAATAATAATAATAATAATAATAATAATAATAATAATAATAATAATAATAATAATAATAATAATAATAATAATAATAATAATAATAATAATAATAATAATAATAATAATAATAATAATAATAATAATAATAATAATAATAATAATAATAATAATAATAATAATAATAATAATAATAATAATAATAATAATAATAATAATAATAATAATAATAATAATAATAATAATAATAATAATAATAATAATAATAATAATAATAATAATAATAATAATAATAATAATAATAATAATAATAATAATAATAATAATAATAATAATAATAATAATAATAATAATAATAATAATAATAATAATAATAATAATAATAATAATAATAATAATAATAATAATAATAATAATAATAATAATAATAATAATAATAATAATAATAATAATAATAATAATAATAATAATAATAATAATAATAATAATAATAATAATAATAATAATAATAATAATAATAATAATAATAATAATAATAATAATAATAATAATAATAATAATAATAATAATAATAATAATAATAATAATAATAATAATAATAATAATAATAATAATAATAATAATAATAATAATAATAATAATAATAATAATAATAATAATAATAATAATAATAATAATAATAATAATAATAATAATAATAATAATAATAATAATAATAATAATAATAATAATAATAATAATAATAATAATAATAATAATAATAATAATAATAATAATAATAATAATAATAATAATAATAATAATAATAATAATAATAATAATAATAATAATAATAATAATAATAATAATAATAATAATAATAATAATAATAATAATAATAATAATAATAATAATAATAATAATAATAATAATAATAATAATAATAATAATAATAATAATAATAATAATAATAATAATAATAATAATAATAATAATAATAATAATAATAATAATAATAATAATAATAATAATAATAATAATAATAATAATAATAATAATAATAATAATAATAATAATAATAATAATAATAATAATAATAATAATAATAATAATAATAATAATAATAATAATAATAATAATAATAATAATAATAATAATAATAATAATAATAATAATAATAATAATAATAATAATAATAATAATAATAATAATAATAATAATAATAATAATAATAATAATAATAATAATAATAATAATAATAATAATAATAATAATAATAATAATAATAATAATAATAATAATAATAATAATAATAATAATAATAATAATAATAATAATAATAATAATAATAATAATAATAATAATAATAATAATAATAATAATAATAATAATAATAATAATAATAATAATAATAATAATAATAATAATAATAATAATAATAATAATAATAATAATAATAATAATAATAATAATAATAATAATAATAATAATAATAATAATAATAATAATAATAATAATAATAATAATAATA
The DNA here is from genome assembly GCA_963082735.1 of Pocota personata. NCBI lineage: Eukaryota > Metazoa > Arthropoda > Insecta > Diptera > Syrphidae > Pocota > Pocota personata. The sequence goes on along the minus strand of OY720429.1, from coordinate 172,119,036 downwards.
ATAATAATAATAATAATAATAATAATAATAATAATAATAATAATAATAATAATAATAATAATAATAATAATAATAATAATAATAATAATAATAATAATAATAATAATAATAATAATAATAATAATAATAATAATAATAATAATAATAATAATAATAATAATAATAATAATAATAATAATAATAATAATAATAATAATAATAATAATAATAATAATAATAATAATAATAATAATAATAATAATAATAATAATAATAATAATAATAATAATAATAATAATAATAATAATAATAATAATAATAATAATAATAATAATAATAATAATAATAATAATAATAATAATAATAATAATAATAATAATAATAATAATAATAATAATAATAATAATAATAATAATAATAATAATAATAATAATAATAATAATAATAATAATAATAATAATAATAATAATAATAATAATAATAATAATAATAATAATAATAATAATAATAATAATAATAATAATAATAATAATAATAATAATAATAATAATAATAATAATAATAAT
>OY720429.1:172116806-172118291 GCA_963082735.1 Pocota personata | reverse complement strand
ATATAATATAATATAATATAATATAATATAATATAATATAATATAATATAATATAATATAATATAATATAATATAATATAATATATATAATATAATATAATATAATATAATATAATATAATATAATATAATATAATATAATATAATATAATATAATATAATATAATATAATATAATATAATATAATATAATATAATATAATATAATATAATATAATATAATATATATAATATAATATAATATAATATAATATAATATAATATAATATAATATAATATAATATAATATAATATAATATAATATAATATAATATAATATAATATAATATAATATAATATAATATAATATAATATAATATAATATAATATAATATAATATAATATAATATAATATAATATATAATATAATATAATATAATATAATATAATATAATATATATAATATAATATAATATAATATAATATAATATAATATAATATAATATAATATAATATAATATAATATAATATAATATAATATAATATAATATAATATAATATAATATAATATAATATAATATAATATAATATAATATAATATAATATAATATAATATAATATAATATAATATATAATATAATATAATATAATATAATATAATATAATATAATATAATATAATATAATATAATATAATATAATATAATATAATATAATATAATATAATATAATATAATATAATATAATATAATATAATATAATATAATATAATATAATATAATATAATATAATATAATATAATATAATATAATATAATATAATATAATATAATATAATATAATATAATATAATATAATATAATATAATATAATATAATATAATATAATATAATATAATATAATATAATATATATAATATAATATAATATAATATAATATAATTATAATATAATATAATATATATAATATATAATATAATATAATATAATATAATATAATATAATATAATATAATATAATATAATATAATATAATATAATATAATATAATATAATATAATATAATATAATATAATATAATATAATAATATAATATAATATAATATAATATAATATAATATAATATAATATAATATAATATAATATAATATAATATAATATAATATAATATAATATAATATAATATAATATAATATAATATAATATAATATAATATAATATAATATAATATAATATAATATAATATAATATAATATAATATAATATAATATAATATAATATAATATAATATAATATAATATAATATAATATAATATAATATAATATAATATAATATAATATAATATAATATAATATAATATAATATAATATAATATAATATAATATAATATAATATAATATAATATAATATAATATAATATAATATAATATAATATAATATAATATAATATAATATAATATAATATAATATAATATAATATAATATAATATAATATAATATAATATAATATA
>OY720429.1:171861806-172111806 GCA_963082735.1 Pocota personata | reverse complement strand
TACAACTTTACAACTCCGGCAGCACCCGTTAGCGACTCCCAAAAGACCAAGAGACCTCGTCCGCCGAAGACCCCCTTATTAATGCCGTCGATTGTAACTATAATTTTTCTTTAGCAACGAGCTGTATCCACCGGTCGTCTCGTTCTAACTCTGGAGAAAATTGCAAAATGGGTTCAATATTCCAAAAAATAAATTGTCATGTCAAGTGAATGGACGCACTCGTAACTCGGCTCCTGCTTTGTGATATATTTATCCAGTTTACAATTTACGCTTTATATCTGTACAGTATTTAAAATTTTATTTATAACATCTTTCTATGAAAAAACGTTAAGAAACCAAAATCGCAACTAGTGATTTATTATTAGTACATATCATGTCAATGGTGCTGAGAAAAGAGAAAACTACTTCCACCATTTAACCTGACAGGTCTAAAATCAAGTGCATTTTGCAGTCAGAACCTTCTCTTTCCCAACAACTCGAATTATTATAATCAACAATATTGGAGGAAATTAATTCACTCTTGATAGCAATTGAAGATTGCATCTCTATAAAAAAAATTCCCATTATCACATGACTTCTTAGTTGTGAAAGAGAGCAATGCAAAACTTCATGAGCAACTGAGAAATGCGCAGCGTACTCAACGACTAAGTAATGCCTTATGTATACGTATCTAACGAAAACGATTCCAAATTAATCAAGAGTGTTGTAATGCAGTGCGAAGCATTTCGTCTTAAGCCGAATCGCACTAGTCCCTTTGTGATGCATCTATCTTGCAGTGCTAAACAAAATGCAGTCAAACTTTTACAACTGGAAGGATTTTAAAGTTCAATTTATGCCAATAAAAGTCTCATCGCATACAACAACACAATAATACGTGAGTTGTTCTTTGGAGAAAGAACAAACAAATTGTATTGTGTTTATCAAGAGAGACCAGATGATCTGGAAGTACGTGTCAATTAATCTTCATCATAATCATAATGTGACTTTTTTTCTTATTCATGTATTTCCATTTTTCTTAACATAGTTAACAAAATGATTTCATGCTTGTTTAATAATATACAGAGTAGCTAGTGACATTTGTATTTAGCAGTTCAAATAGTTAAAAATGTCACTTCAAGAACAATTTAATACATTAAATTCATTCGGATGGGAACATTTGGTTTGTACAATATTTAGATACAATGGACGAATAATATTATAATAAAAGATACAGAAAAGATTATACATTATAGTAAATCAAGCAATATATGACAGCAGAATTTGAATTTCATTGTGGTCAAAATCTAGAAGTTTTACCTTTTTTTAAAATAATTTACAGCAGACGACGGAACAGAAGTCTATAGTGGGTGGTGCGAAATGAAGGCATGTTTACAGAGGTGCCGGAATTGCTTAGCAGATTTTGGACGTTGGTAAACGGGTTCTGCAGATATCCACCTCTGATACAAAATATTCTTGAGACCTTTATAATAATACAGGTGACTAACTGGCAGAATTCTTAGAGACCTAATGAGCGCTATGGAGTGAGGGGCATGAGAAGCACCACAAATTTTAAAAAGCACATTTTTGTAAGACAGAGAGAGGGTGTAGTTTTCTATGGTAAGCTCCTCCCCAGCAGCCATATTGTAATTTAGAATGAAATATTCTAAAAGAGATGGTTCTTATATTATTATTTACGCAAATGAAACAAACATCGGATAGATGAACGCAGATGCTGCTTCAGAACCAAAATATGATCAAACCAGCTCGACTACTCTCTGAAGTCTGAATAGGTCAACTACCAAAATAGACCTCATAATCAGCAGTTTGCACAAAAACGTCAATATTCGCTCGAGGGAATATTAAAATTACGCACCATTGTTCTATCAAACTCTTTGGCCCCAACATAGAAAAATTACAAATCTTTATTCTAATCAGCCTTATTTCATTTGACGGCATAATTGGTAACGACACGTTAAATAAATTAAACTCTGTCATTAACACTAAAGAAAGTTACATGACTATTTACCCAAATATATTAAAACTACTCAAACAGCACATTTCACAACTAATTAATAACGTTACTCTAAGAACTTCTCACATGAAAAAAGAACAATCGGATAAACTCGCTTGCATAATTAACAATTGTCCTAATTTATTTTCTGACCCTGACGAGAAACTAACTTACACCACCACCGTAAAGGAGAAATCCGAACGACAACCAACAATCCCATCTATTCGATATTATACCCATGCCCAATGGCTCTGAAAGAAGAATTTGAAAAAAAAAAATAAAAAAAAAAAATGGGATCATCAGACCATCTAAATCGCCTTACAATTCTCCAGTTTGGGTCGTTCCCAAAAAAATGGATGCCTCTGGAAAGAGAAAATATTGCATAGTAATTGACTACCGTAAGCTAAACGCTGTTATCGTCGCAGACAGATACCTGATTCCCGAGATTAACGAAGTGCTTGCCAACCTTGGCAAAAATAAATGGTTTACTATAATTGATCTCAAAAGAGGCTTTCATCAAATTCCACTCAAAGAATCTGATATTGAAAAAACCGCCTTTTCCGTGAATAACGAGAAATTCGAATTCACTCATCTCCCCTTCGGACTAAAGAATGCACTTCGGAGAGTGTTGCTATATTTATATCGACGACATCGTCATTTTCGGAAAAAACGAGATTGAACATCTTAAGAATCTGGAAAGAGTGTGGATAAGTGCGAATTATTTCAGGAACAATAGAATTCTTAGGCTTTATCATTGGTAGAAATGGCATTAAAACTAGTCCCAAGAAAGTCCAAGCTATTGTTGATCGACCTGCTCCGAAACCCTTAAAGATCTTCGTTCATTTCTCGGTATGTCAGGATATTTTTATTAATGATACGACCAGTCTATTTGACTGAGTATACAAAACTGAGCTTTATTACTGTGTAGCTATATACTATATGAGTTATACATGACATCTCCCTTTTTTTTATTTATAAATTTCACAAACAATACTATCACATACATATCATGCTAAGTAAATTAAAGTTAAAAGAAAGTTGTTAATTCATAGTTATTTAATTCAAAGATTCTACATACATAGCGATTCACTGGCTTAACAACTCTATGATACCGAGTTCTCATTGCAGGGCTGAATGGTATCCTTGAAGATGGTGGTGTTAAGCAGTTTTTCTCGCTGCTCTTTTGGACGTTAGGTGTCGCGTCTGGGATAGAAAAGACTTCTTTCACTGTTGGAATCGTGGCGGTTGTTGGATGTACGTGAAATGAATTCCGTCGAAAGATTTTACCTTCGTCTGTTCGTACATAGTATGAACGTGGAGCCTTTACAACTTTTTCTACCTCACCTGAAACCCATTCTCTGTTCTTGATCTGCAAACGTACTTTATCACCTGATGACATTTGTGGTGATGGCTTCGATCCCTTGTTAGCAAACTTCATACCCTCTTCTCTGACTTTTTCTAAATTTTGATGAACTTTGTTTTTTTTTTATACTTTGCGCGCGCCAACGAGGATATGAATACTCTTATACTATTATAGGACACGGGCGTTGTGAAGAAGAGAGAGAGAACGAAAGATTTTTAGTGTAGTGGGTTGAAACTCAGATGGTATTAAGTTTCTGTAAACTCCAAGGGTAGCGTCCAGATAACTGGGGAGCTTGTTTATTTTGCTTTTGACGTTGCTCATGATTCACTGTATTTTTTCCGTCCTCCTGGTGTCATCATCATGATCAAGTTTCACTTTCAGCCATATGACCACTCTACTGCCAGTGTTATGTCTACCCATATATCTCCAACGGTGGGGAAGGTCCTCCGAATCAGAGGACGAAGATGAAGAAGTCGAGAGCCTGACTTCCAGCATTAAACAGCTGGAACAAAGGGTGCGTGCTATAAAGGCGAAACAAATGGCCAGAAGAGAGAGGGTACGGCAGCTGGAGCTCCAGCGCGCTTCACAACAACAACAGAAGCAGCCAGAAGGCCAGCTGCAACAACAACAAAGGCACCCGCAAATACAGCAACAACTACAGCAGCAAACAACGCAGCAACAACCGCAGCAGCAGCAGAAACAACAGCAACCGCAGCAACAACCGCAACAGAAGATGACTACAAAGACAAAGGTGCCTCCAATTAATACCTACAAAATTGAGCTAAAGGATACCATCGAACTATGTAAGTCGGCCATAGGCAGTAATTTTTCTATTAAAAGATTAAATACAAATAGACATGCTATCCACTGCTATAGTGTGGAAGAAAATAAAAAAATTAAAGAATTACTTACGGACACGACGACGGAGTTCTTCTCCTTCACCCCGAAAAGGAAAAAGCTGCAAACAATGCTGCTGAGGGGGATAGATCTGTCTATTGATCCGGAGACGCTCCTTGCGCTGCTTAAAGAGAAAGAGTGTAACGAGCTCGAATTTGTAGGGGTCAAGCCATTCACCACAGCTAAGATAAAAAGGGAGGAGCGGAAACTGCCGTTATTCATAGTTCAGCTTTCACTCAATAGAAAGCTGGATGGTCTAAGGAGTATTAAAGTCCTAGACTACCAGGTTGTCGCCTGGGAAAAAATAAGAAGGAGCGAAAACATTTTACAATGTGTTCGCTGCAATGGTTCGGGCACGCCGCGTCGAACTGCGAAATGCACCCTCGACGTGTCAAGTGTGGAAAGAACCACAAAGCAGAGGAATGCACTCTGGGTAAGGATGGAGTGGCAGATAAGAGCCAGCTCTCGTGTGCTTTATGCAGGAACTCGGGACACATCGCAAACTATCGGGGTCGTCCTAAGTTCCAGTATATTAAGAAAGTAAATCTGGATCGTCAGGAGAAGGTTGTAGTGAAACGTCCACCTGCTCCAATTCAAACACAATCCGTGACTCCCCAAGTGACCTACCCCCAAATGGCGGCAGGTCGAGGAAACGCGGAACAGAAAAGACCGAAGGTTGCTTGTCAGGCCTTAGCGCCTAGAGCACCGGAGGCTCAAACTGCCTTGCTGGCCATCTTGCTCTCTATTCAAGGGCAGGTGGAGCAGCTTCAACGTCAGGAACAGGAGCAGGCGGAGCGGGTGGACCAGATCTACGCACTTCTGCTTCTGGGCCTAACGCACCTCCAGTTGTAATGGAGGAGCAATCCTTAAAGATCCTTGCGGTGAATGTTAGTTCACTGATTAGGATCGAACGAAGAGCCGTATTGCTTAAGTTGCTAGAAGACCAAACCCCTGATGTGCTTATAGTCAGCGAAACAAAGCTATCCCAGAAGCACAAATTGGGGCACAATAAATACAATATTGTCAGAAGAGACCGATCCAACTCCACACAAGGAGGAGGTGTTGCGATCTTCATACGCAAACAACTGCAATTTAAAATAATGTACAGCGGTAAAGTGCGAAGGTTTCAGGAGCTGGAAGCGTGTATCGCGTGCATCCCTCTCCGTAGTGGAAAGAGGATATACTTGATCGCACTATATGCACCTGAAGCTACTCAATCTACTTTATTTATTTCAGAGCTCGAGACACTTTTTCGATGCCTAAGGCTGGAGTCGGAGGAGAATTATTTCATCATGGCCGGAGATCTTAACGCCAAACATAGAGATTGGGGAAATAACACACCTAATCCTACAGGGAACCTACTATTCAATTGGTGGGGTCGGCACAGTGTCGAGTATAAACTCGATTTTAAAGCTACAGATAGTCCGTCATTTCCTAGAAACGGATCCCACTGGATCTTATGCTGTTTGACGTACGGTTACAACTGACCGACATGGACCGACAAACTTTAAACTGCCTTCACACATTTGTGTATGACAGTGACCATTGCGGACTCAGTGCCGTAATAACGATTCCCAACGAAATTGCGGAGTTGGAGGAGTTTGTCCAAACGTACTCCTACAATTATAGTAGGACGCGTTGGACTCGCTTCTCAAGAACTTTAACAAGAGCACTCTCCTCGAATTCGGTCTACCCACCGTCACTAGGAATCTATCAAACGACGAGGTTGACTGGTACCTAAAACAAATGGACGAGACAATTAAACGAACTATGGAAAATACGATACCTCGGTATCAACTGACTGACAACGCATACATATTCCGTTGTGCAACAATTGACGCACTACACCAACGCAAAAGTAGACTGCTGTCGAAACTAAAAACTTTGTACAGACAGTTTACTGACAGACTAAACTTGGAGGTTAGGACGCTGAAGTCGTTGATTAAAAACCTCCAGAAATTAATTAGAGAAAATTACAGACTTTCTGTAAATTTGCATTGGAACAACAACGGGCTGTAAAATCCAACAACACGAGTTTGTTCCCGGAAATAAATAAAATATTTCGGAGGAATAATCAAAACGACCTTCCATGTCTTAAGATCCCCCGAATGATGAACAATGGACAAATACTAATAACAGCGGGTATAGATACAGATAACGCAGTAGAGGATGACAACTTCTTTGTGATTGAAGATCCGCAGGAGAAGGTAGAGGCTATAGGAGCGGCTTTCCAGGAAGTGTACAAAGTGAATGATACAATTTGCCCGAACCACGACCTGGAAAATCGCGTCCTTGTGCACAACTTCTACCTTCGAAATGATAAAGAGCACTGGCGATCCGAGTACATAGGTTTTACCGAGTTCAATGACGATAACATGGCAAATAATATCATCGCCGGTGAAAGGGTACATCCCCCGTACTTATCGAAGGTGGAGCTCCAAGCGATCTTCGACTCATTAAGGAGGAAGAAATCTGTGGGAATCGATGGAGTATCGAACATTGTGCTTCGACATCTCCCTCTAGAAGCGGTGGACATTTACACCACTCTGTTTAACAATGCATTGAATAATGCACATTATCCAGCGCATTGGAAAACAGCAGTGATACAACCCATCCCCAAACGGGTTAAGGACACCTCCAATCCGGCAAATCTCCGGTCGATAAGTCTCCTTCCGAACATCAGCAAGGTATTCGAGAAAGTAATCAATAGAGCCCTGCTTAAGTGGACTGAGAACAGTAATATAATTCCGGATAACCAATTCGGTTTTAAGGCGGGGCATGATACAATACATGTCGCGTCTAAACTGGTATCGGATATCCAATGGAACAAAAGCAAGAACCAATGCACGGGTGCCTGCCTGATTGACTTGGAGAAGGCCTTCGACGCCGTATGGTTAGAGGGACTCTTCTACAAGCTGAGCAGGCTGGGCATAAGCAAACCACTGCTGTACATACTTTATAACATGCTCACCAGTAGGCAGTTCATCGTCAAAAATGGCAATGTGACTTCTACTGGAACATTTCTAATTAAAAATGGTCTGCAACAAGGTGTGGTTAATTCTCCGATCCTTTTCAACATTTACACGAACGATCTCATAGGATCACTACACCATGCCATAGCGTACGCAAACGACTTGATCGCGTACAGATCAGGACCAAAAATCGAGGACATTGCAATTCTCTTGCAACGTGACTTCGATAAGATTCAGCGATATTGCGATGACTGGAAGTTGAAGATCAACTTCCAGAAATCGGAAACCATTCTTTTTAGGACGCCGTTGTCTGGTGCCTCTAGGGATACCAGAAAGAATTGGCGAAAGTTCTCAATAGTTGGACCGCACGGACAGCCACTTGCGAGTCGAAGTGTAGTCAGATACCTGGGGCTCTGGTTAGACCAATATCTATATTTTAACAAACATATAGATGCTGCTCTGGCCAGAGCCAATGGTGCTTTTGCCCTTACAAAGAGACTTTTTTATAGCAAGCAACTCGATGCAAGGGTAAAGGTAATCTGCTACATGGCCCTCATTAGGCCCATACTCGTATATGGATGCCCCGTGTGCTTCAACGTGGGAGCAAGCTTGTTGGAAAAGATTCTGGTGTTTGAGAGGGCTTGCCTTCATTTGTACAGAACACCAGAGTCCCAGTAAATAAAATTCTATCCCAATGAGGTCCTATACAACAGGGCTAACCTAATAAGAGTGGAAAATTTCGTTATCAAGCTGATTCGAAGGCACATTGTAAGGGCAATGCGCTCGACGAACAACCTGATCTCCGGGGCTTATTACCCCAATTATGAGTATCACGAGAGAGTGCGCCTTAACGGCTTTGTTCCCCCAGAGGCGTTCCTCTATTTTGATAAGAAATGTCTGATCCAAGACAGATTGGCAGTGCCGCTAATCTTCCACGTTGCTCGGACAGTTGTGGATAGGCGACTCAACTACGACAGAGACGTTGCACACGGCAGTGAGGAGCGTCTCCGGTTTAATAGGGCAGTATCGGATCGCGATGTTCAGGACGTACAACGTCAGTAAGGTCATTTCTGGTGGCTAGCCGAAAGAGAGGAAACTCCTTCGTCGTTTCCCGCTAATCCAGGGTAGCCTGTTTGAGATTTAAAGCTGGCTGTTCTTGCCCATGGCCGACTTACATAGTTTTAGGTTTAGGTAGTTTTTTAGGTTTAGGTAGGTGGAGGTAATAATTGAAAAAAAAAAATAAAAAATGTCCACAGCACTTGGATGAAAAAAATAAAAAAAGAACACAAAAAAAAATTTAAAAAAAAACAGCACTAGATAAAAAAAAACAAAAAAAAATTTACGTAGAAAATACGTAAGGTAGAATAAGATAGGCTAATTTAGAATAAGACAGTTTTTAAGATTTATTTTAAGGTAGTTGTAAAGTTATATATATAAGAATAAAAAAAAAAAAGTTCATGTACTAAGTTTTTTCTATAATAATTTTCTTAGTAACAATTAAAATTAAAAAAATTAAATAGTTTAGCTAGTTTTAAGCGTTCTTTGTCTAGCTATAAGTTTAATTGAATTACGTAATAAAAATGCATTAAAAATTAAAAAAAAAAATGTTATGCCTCCGCAGTAGAGTTGACTTAGCTTTCGCAATTGATCGACTTTTTTATTTATTTCATGCGAAATAAAAATGTACGACTCATTAAACGCTGGTTGGGAGACATCAGTGCGTTGTTTCTAGCAGTGTTGCGATAGTTTAGAAGTGCTATGTAGATACCTGATTCGTCCTTAGCACACTTTTTTAGCATTCCTTCGGCTGTCTGTACATAGCCTTCAGCTAGACCGTTAGATTGGGCATACTTCGGACTGGATGTTTGATGTGTTATGTTCCAAAGGATCTGGTAGCGGCAATAATTGAGCTACCCAACGAAGGAGGTAAGACAGATGCAGTTATATGCTCATCTTACGAGTACCCATCAGGTAACGTCACCGATTTGGACTTCCTGCCACTGAGGGAACTTGCGGCCTACTGTCGCCAAAGGAAGTACCTTTGGCGACATCATTGGCTGAGACGCTAACGCTCACCATACGATGGGGTAGTTCAAACACCAACCAAAGAGGTGAGCCTCTTTTAGATTTCATTTATAACAAGAACCTATTCTAAATACTGGTAACAAACCCACTTTTATAAACAGAATTAGGGAAGAAGTCCCCCCCTAGAACTAACTTGTGATAATCTAAAAACTGCAGTCACAAATTCATACCATCAAGCATGCCCAGAAAAAGTCAAATCAAGCAAGCGGCTTACACCATGGTGGAATAATAAACTCGCCAAATTGAGAGATGAAACCAGAAAACTTTTCTACAGAGCGAAACACAATGGAAAATGGAAAATATATAGGGAAACCCTAACCAGATGTAACCTAGAGATTAGAAGAGCTAAGCGAGAATCTCGCAGCAGCGCCCGTATCCACAGAATTCTTCCTGAACAGCACACTAATCAAATCGGGTTACTGAAAAAACCAGATGGTACATATGCGTCTACAGACGCTAGAACTCTTAGCCGAAACGGACTTCCCAGGATCCTTCTTTGCTCCTATCTCCCCAAATGATGTTCATCAGGTAAGGATCAATAGACCAACCAGAGAAGACTGGAACAGAGCTAAGGAAATTGTTCATGAAGGTAAAATAAGATAGGCAATATACTCATTCCAACCTTTCAAAGCCCCAGGAGAAGACGGTATATTCCCAGCACTCCTGCAAAATTGCACCTCTCTCATAATACCAATACTGATCAACATCTTCAGAACTAGTTATGCGTGGAGTCATATACCAAATAAATGGAAAGAAGTTATCGTAAAATATACATCTAATGTATGTCGTAGGCCAACAGATCTACCAAAATCATATCGGCCGAGAAGTCTTACCTCCTTCTTCCTAGAAACGATGAAGAAAATTCCGGATAGACATATCAGAGATGGGGCCCTTCGTTTAAACCCCCTTCATAAAAATCTATATACCTATCAGCCTGGGAAATCAACTACCCATGCTCTTCAGAAGCTCACATCAAGAATTGAGACAAAGAAATAACGGTAGGTTGTTTTCTCGATATCGAGGGTGCCTTTGACAAGACCGAACACGCCCAAATATACAGATGTATCCAGAACATAGGAGTAGACAATACTACATGTAAATGAATAAAAGGTATGCTAGAAGACAGGAAATTAAAAACCACACTAGGCAGCCATAAACTCAGTATCACTGCTACGAAAGATGCCTCAAGGAGGGGTTCTCTCCCCTTTACTATGGTCCATCGTAGTCAATGAACTGCTGACAACGATGGCTTTTATGCCCAATGGAACGCAGATGACATTGCTATCCTAATCAGAAGTAAATTCGAAAAAACAATCTCCGATCGCCTCCAGAGGGCATTAAACCTAGTTGCCGGCTGGTGCAGGAAAGTTGCCTTAAATATCAACTCCAAAAAAAGTACCGTAATTGCTTTCACTAAGAAAATAAAGGTCGATAGGCTCAGAAAACCCACACTCTTTGGTGAAACAATAGGATTCTCAAAAGAAGTCAAATTACTTGGGATAACCCTGGATGAAAAACTGACATGGAATTCTCATCTTAATAAAGCCATAGACAAAGCCAGGATCTCCCTGTGGACCAGCAGAAGTCTTCTTGGCAAGAACTGGGAACTAAATCCCAAAATGACTCTATGGATGTATACAGCCATAGCGAGACCAATTGTCACATACCCAGCATTCGTATAGTGGCAAAAAATCAAACAAAGGTCCACACCATACAGGCTCAATAAATTACAAAGACTAGCTTGTGTGTGTGCTACAGGAGCCATGAGAACTACTCCCATGGCAGCGCTAGAAGTCATCCTAACTCTACCACCACTTCATCTTTATATCATGAAAGAAGCTATGGTTAATGCCTATATGATCATCACAGAGGATGAAAGGAATACAAGATTTATTCATTCTGACCTTGTTCAAGAAATAAAAAAGAATGAGCTACTTGAAATAAGTATAACAGACAAATGCCTTCCGCAATTCAACTTCAGCCATAACTTCATACAACTTCCATAACATTGACCAGCACAAACAGAGTTCATCTCATTTGGGTACCTGGCCACAGCGATTATGAAGATAATGAAAAAGCTGATGAACTAGCTAGAAAAGGATCCGCATCAAACTTCATGATGATAAGACCATTCTGCGGAATACCTAACAGCACTGCAAAAAGCAGTATGAAAAACTGGCTCAAAGAAAAAGCAAATCATTACTAGAGAGAAACTGAAGGTAACAGATAGGCCAAAAAATTCTTGCCAAATGCTACCCACTAAGTAAGAGCCAGATTCGCTTGGTCACAGGTTTCTTAACGGGGCACTGCGGTGTGATTCCCGGCGTTTTTTCTATTACACCCATTTAACCATTTTATCAAGCTCCGACTTCACTTTATCACGAATTGCGTGAGGTATTTTACGTGCAGCTATATCTCGAAACGCGTTTTGTCCACTAAATCGATGTCGTATTCATAGTCTTTGACACATCCTAATTCGGTGAATATCTCATTATCGATTTTTAGCTCTGCAACACGTGCCACTAACTTCAGTTGTTCACAAGCTAATCGTCCAAGAATTGGCGCAACAGGATAGTCGACTATCTTAAAATTCATACGCGCTTTTTGCTTACGAACCACACATTTTGCATTAATTTCGCCGCAAACATCTATTCGGTTGTCGCCAAAATCAATCAACTTCTTTCTACCGGGATTTTCAAGCCGATTATTGAGGTTGTCAGCTATTGATTTAGGCAGCACATTGCACTGGGCAGCCGTGTCTAGTTTTAATTTTACTGTTTTGCCACTTATTATAATCTCTTCATACCCGTTGTTTTTTGTGTCTTTGTTTGTCTCGACTGCAAGAAGTAGTAACCCATCAGAGTCTGTGTCACTTGTGTAAGTGTTAACCGAATTTTTATGAAAGCGGTTGTCTTGATCTAGAGCATGCACTTGTCTTTTTCTAAATAACATTTCAGAATAATGTCCGTTTCTATGGCAACGTGTGCATTTGTGACGATATGCTGGACAATAGTGTTTTGCATGATTTTCTCCACATCGGTTGCAGTTTATTATTTTATATCTTGGTATGAATGTGTTTTTCTGGTTCTGTTTTTCTATTTTAGTGTCTAATTGAGTCCTATTATATGTTTTGTTTGAGTGTGTATTATGCTGTTTATATTTAGTTATTGCATTTACTTTGTCTGCTTTATGTAATTCTTTTAACTGTTGCTGTCTCACTAGCTCTACATATTTTAATGGCTTTATTTAGCAAGAATTTTTCACGCATTGCATCGCTAAGCACACCAACAACTATCTTATCTCTTATTAGAGAATCTTCCAATGCATCAAAGTCACATTTTTTCCTTGATTTATTATTTTTGTTAGGAATTTATATTCTGTATCATTAACTCCTGTCTTAAAAATCTGTCTTTCCTTCAAAGTGGAAAGAAGCAATTAAAAAAATATCCTGAATGCCATAGCTATGTATTTTCGTCCAATTAATTTGTTGCTTCTTATCCAATGTACTTAAGACGGCTATGTACAATCAAATGCTTGAATTCATAGAATACAATCATTTACTTTCTCCATGGAAGTCTGGCTTTCGTTCTCATCACAGTTGTGAAACCACTGTAGTAAAAGTTTCGTCCGATTTATGAGTTGGTGTGCACAGCAATAAATCCAACACTCTCATTGTCTTGGATTTGGCCCCTTATTGTTCAACATCTTCGTGAATGACTTAACGAATGCCGTCCGTAACTCTTCCTTGCTGTTGTCCATTGTTCTTTCGCGGATTCCGAAATTTACCAACCACCTGAGCAGTCAATTTGTTCTACTTGAACGTGATCAATTTGCCAAAACTGGGAAACATGACACTTTTTTCGCTGAACGCAACCAGAATACTACGTACATACTAGTAACAAAGATGACATTACCGCGAAAATGAATCGGAGAAATCGTGCCTCGTCGTACATTTTCTTCCTTCAACTGAAGGCCACAGATAATAAACCAACCACAGATAATAAACTACCCAGATGTCTCATTCATATGGGAAGAAGTGATATATGAAAACGAAATTCAATAAAAAAAAACTTTTTAAAAAGCTTAACTTCTTACAAAAGTGAAAAAATCAGAACACAGAACATTTGTTTTTTCTGCTCACTTTTTAGTCCATCGTGTCACTCACACATACCCTTGTTTACCTTCACTGTAGAAAAGAACCAAAAAAAATATTTTGTGCGACTGCGGTCACCGAATTCTGATGCCGACACGTTGGTAGGATGGATATGGAGTATCTGTACAAATCGTATATATATATATGTATGTGCAAATGGTTGGGCTTATGTTGTGTGCTTGTTATTTTGTCTGTATTTATGTACCTTATTTTCAGCACTTGATTAAATAAATAAAAACTGTAAACTTTGTGGATACAAATTTGCTCTGAAAATGAGTATGAATATGAGTTTTGCATACTGCATTTTATATTTATGCACTTATAATAACTGATCACTGCTCTTGGCCTACTTAAGTGAAGGTGACTAATTTTCGAAATTATTACAAAAAAAAAACTAACTAACTTAACAAAATAATCATTAACTTAAATTAGGTTAGTATAAAATTGCAGTAAATCACCTTAATCATTACATACATTGAACCAATTCGGAAAATGTATATTTGTTGCCTTTACGAGTATACATTCTTTGATTATATTTTCTTTTAAGTTAGATGCAAAAGGTAGTTTTCGAAAGTATTCGGAAAATATTTGTACATGAAGACGGCATACTTGAAAATATTTTTCCGAAGGTCATAAGAGAACCGTATTTTCTTTTGAATTTTCATATTCTTTTAATTTTATCAATACTTCCGTTAGATCGAAATTCTGTTTGTCCTTTGACATTTCTTCATCACAATTTTCACAGATTTTGTTCATTTTTTTTATTGTTTTAAAGATGCAATATCCGGCAAAGTATCTTGTAGCTAGGTCGTTGACCTGCGGTACCTTGACTGATATTGCGTCTTCATCTGGTGGATTAACTATATTGTTCGGAATTCTCATCTTAATAAAGCCATAGACAAAGCCAGGATCTCCCTGTGGACCAGCAGAAGTCTTCTTGGCAAGAACTGGGAACTAAATCCCAAAATGACTCTATGGATGTATACAGCCATAGCGAGACCAATTGTCACATACCCAGCATTCGTATAGTGGCAAAAAATCAAACAAAGGTCCACACCATACAGGCTCAATAAATTACAAAGACTAGCTTGTGTGTGTGCTACAGGAGCCATGAGAACTACTCCCATGGCAGCGCTAGAAGTCATCCTAACTCTACCACCACTTCATCTTTATATCATGAAAGAAGCTATGGTTAATGCCTATATGATCATCACAGAGGATGAAAAGAATACAAGATTTATTCATTCTGACCTTGTTCAAGAAATAAAAAAGAATGAGCTACTTGAAATAAGTATAACAGACAAATGCCTTCCGCAATTCAACTTCAGCCATAACTTCATACAACTTCCATAACATTGACCAGCACAAACAGAGTTCATCTCATTTGGGTACCTGGCCACAGCGATTATGAAGATAATGAAAAAGCTGATGAACTAGCTAGAAAAGGATCCGCATCAAACTTCATGATGATAAGACCATTCTGCGGAATACCTAACAGCACTGCAAAAAGCAGTATGAAAAACTGGCTCAAAGAAAAAGCAAATCATTACTAGAGAGAAACTGAAGGTAACAGATAGGCCAAAAAATTCTTGCCAAATGCTACCCACTAAGTAAGAGCCAGATTCGCTTGGTCACAGGTTTCTTAACGGGGCACTGCGGTGTGATTCCCGGCGTTTTTTCTATTACACCCATTTAACCATTTTATCAAGCTCCGACTTCACTTTATCACGAATTGCGTGAGGTATTTTACGTGCAGCTATATCTCGAAACGCGTTTTGTCCACTAAATCGATGTCGTATTCATAGTCTTTGACACATCCTAATTCGGTGAATATCTCATTATCGATTTTTAGCTCTGCAACACGTGCCACTAACTTCAGTTGTTCACAAGCTAATCGTCCAAGAATTGGCGCAACAGGATAGTCGACTATCTTAAAATTCATACGCGCTTTTTGCTTACGAACCACACATTTTGCATTAATTTCGCCGCAAACATCTATTCGGTTGTCGCCAAAATCAATCAACTTCTTTCTACTGGGATTTTCAAGCCGATTATTGAGGTTGTCAGCTATTGATTTAGGCAGCACATTGCACTGGGCAGCCGTGTCTAGTTTTAATTTTACTGTTTTGCCACTTATTATAATCTCTTCATACCCGTTGTTTTTTGTGTCTTTGTTTGTCTCGACTGCAAGAAGTAGTAACCCATCAGAGTCTGTGTCACTTGTGTAAGTGTTAACCGAATTTTTATGAAAGCGGTTGTCTTGATCTAGAGCATGCACTTGTCTTTTTCTAAATAACATTTCAGAATAATGTCCGTTTCTATGGCAACGTGTGCATTTGTGACGATATGCTGGACAATAGTGTTTTGCATGATTTTCTCCACATCGGTTGCAGTTTATTATTTTATATCTTGGTATGAATGTGTTTTTCTGGTTCTGTTTTTCTATTTTAGTGTCTAATTGAGTCCTATTATATGTTTTGTTTGAGTGTGTATTATGCTGTTTATATTTAGTTATTGCATTTACTTTGTCTGCTTTATGTAATTCTTTTAACTGTTGCTGTCTCACTAGCTCTACATATTTTAATGGCTTTATTTAGCAAGAATTTTTCACGCATTGCATCGCTAAGCACACCAACAACTATCTTATCTCTTATTAGAGAATCTTCCAATGCATCAAAGTCACATTTTTTCCTTGATTTATTATTTTTGTTAGGAATTTATATTCTGTATCATTAACTCCTGTCTTAAAAATCTGTCTTTCCTTCAAAGTGGAAAGAAGCAATTAAAAAAATATCCTGAATGCCATAGCTATGTATTTTCGTCCAATTAATTTGTTGCTTCTTATCCAATGTACTTAAGACGGCTATGTACAATCAAATGCTTGAATTCATAGAATACAATCATTTACTTTCTCCATGGAAGTCTGGCTTTCGTTCTCATCACAGTTGTGAAACCACTGTAGTAAAAGTTTCGTCCGATTTATGAGTTGGTGTGCACAGCAATAAATCCAACACTCTCATTGTCTTGGATTTGGCCCCTTATTGTTCAACATCTTCGTGAATGACTTAACGAATGCCGTCCGTAACTCTTCCTTGCTGTTGTCCATTGTTCTTTCGCGGATTCCGAAATTTACCAACCACCTGAGCAGTCAATTTGTTCTACTTGAACGTGATCAATTTGCCAAAACTGGGAAACATGACACTTTTTTCGCTGAACGCAACCAGAATACTACGTACATACTAGTAACAAAGATGACATTACCGCGAAAATGAATCGGAGAAATCGTGCCTCGTCGTACATTTTCTTCCTTCAACTGAAGGCCACAGATAATAAACCAACCACAGATAATAAACTACCCAGATGTCTCATTCATATGGGAAGAAGTGATATATGAAAACGAAATTCAATAAAAAAAAACTTTTTAAAAAGCTTAACTTCTTACAAAAGTGAAAAAATCAGAACACAGAACATTTGTTTTTTCTGCTCACTTTTTAGTCCATCGTGTCACTCACACATACCCTTGTTTACCTTCACTGTAGAAAAGAACCAAAAAAAATATTTTCACCGAATTCTGATGCCGACACGTTGGTAGGATGGATATGGAGTATCTGTACAAATCGTATATATATATATGTATGTGCAAATGGTTGGGCTTATGTTGTGTGCTTGTTATTTTGTCTGTATTTATGTACCTTATTTTCAGCACTTGATTAAATAAATAAAAACTGTAAACTTTGTGGATACAAATTTGCTCTGAAAATGAGTATGAATATGAGTTTTGCATACTGCATTTTATATTTATGCACTTATAATAACTGATCACTGCTCTTGGCCTACTTAAGTGAAGGTGACTAATTTTCGAAATTATTACAAAAAAAAAACTAACTAACTTAACAAAATAATCATTAACTTAAATTAGGTTAGTATAAAATTGCAGTAAATCACCTTAATCATTACATACATTGAACCAATTCGGAAAATGTATATTTGTTGCCTTTACGAGTATACATTCTTTGATTATATTTTCTTTTAAGTTAGATGCAAAAGGTAGTTTTCGAAAGTATTCGGAAAATATTTGTACATGAAGACGGCATACTTGAAAATATTTTTCCGAAGGTCATAAGAGAACCGTATTTTCTTTTGAATTTTCATATTCTTTTAATTTTATCAATACTTCCGTTAGATCGAAATTCTGTTTGTCCTTTGACATTTCTTCATCACAATTTTCACAGATTTTGTTCATTTTTTTTATTGTTTTAAAGATGCAATATCCGGCAAAGTATCTTGTAGCTAGGTCGTTGACCTGCGGTACCTTGACTGATATTGCGTCTTCATCTGGTGGATTAACTATATTGTTCGTATTCATGTTATTTTCAAATCATTTCTCATTCTTAAGAATGTCGTGATTTTGTGATAGCTCTTGGTAAGTATTATTTGTTCTTCTATATCACTCTGCAAAATAGCATTCCAATCCACCTGTAAATATTCCAAATCGTCTTCTTCGCAGTTGGAACATTTCGATTTGAATAAAAATTTTATCGATATAACTTTGGCTAGCAGGGAGTTAAATTCGGAAACATTTGGATTACTTTTATTAATATTCCGCGCTCTTATTTTACCAAATAAGTTCTCTAATGGATCTTGATTAAATTTATTTACATAAAGGTAATATAAATCATTATGATCAATGAATCAGTCGCAGGCGTTTTTCTAGATATCGAAGGGGCATTTAACAATGTGAAAACTCAAAAAATTGTGGAGGCACTCTCGATATACTGTAATAACCAAATAATTAACAATTGGCTAGAACACATGCTTACAAACCGCATTATCACAGCTTCACTGAGAGACGAAACAAGAAGGGGAACAGTCCGTACGGGAACACCACAGGGCGGGATAATATCTCCTTTTCTGTGGGTGCTCACAATGGACAACCTTTTAAAAGCACTGGATGGAACCTGTGCGAAATATGTAGCGTACGCAGATGACCTAGCCGTTCTGATAAGAGGTAAGAACCTGAACATCATAGGAGAGCTTATGCAAAACACCCTTCGAATCATAAAAGAATGGGCGGAGGGGAGTGGATTAGAAATAAATCCAAATAAAACGGAAATGGTTCTCTTTACAAAGAAAACCAAAACATTCCGCAACTCGGAAGAGTATCACTACAACTCCGCGACAGCGTCAAATATCTGGGCATTATATTGGACAGGAAACTGACCTGGAGGAGGGCCATCGGGAAATCATGGGGCTTGAAACCGAAACAGGTCCACTGGATATACGAATGCGTAATAAAACTTATCATCTTCTAGGGTGTAGTTGTAAGGTGGCCAGTGATGGGCAAAAAGTATGCAAGAGATTTGCTAACTAAGGTGCAACGTATCGCCTGCCTGGGTATTACAGGAGCACAATCCTCAACACCAACTGCGGCCATGGAAGCGATCCTAAATTTTCTACCAGTGCAACTCGAAGCGAAGAAGATTGTCGGCATTTCAGCCTCACGGCTTAGAACTATCGGCCATTTCATCGGTGGTGCAAATACGGGACCTCGAAAAATGACCGAAATGATAAAAGTAATGACACCACTCATCGATTGCCCCAGTGATGTTGTTGGAAAATCGTATACGTTGTCCATCAACTTCGAAACAATTTTCCCCGCAAGAGAATATTGGACGTATGAAAGAACGACAAGAAACTCCAATGGGATATCGGTATATACAGACGGCTCTAACATATCAGGGGAATCAGGGGCTGGTATCTTCAGTGCTAACCCACCAAGGCAAATCGACATTAGCTCGGACATCAAAGCAGCAATTAGCGCGATTACAAACCCCATGTCGAAATCACGACAAGTAAGGGAGTGCAAAACTAAATTGAACCTACTTGCCAGACGCAATAGAGTCCGTCTCACATAGGTACCGCGGCACGAAAGTGTACCGGGTAACGAAAAGGCAGACGAACTAGCAAGGAAAGGAGCTAGCAACACAGAACTGAACCCGGATAATACAATAGGGGTCCCTCTGACAACTATTAAAACAATAATCTTAATCTCTAACTAAATCTCTTAACTCAAGCAGAACACAATTGAGATTGATGGTGGGACTGTTAACAGGGCACATCAATCTCAACAAATATTCGTTCAGACTCGGGATGGCTGATACAGCAATCTGGGCCAAGTGTGAGGAGGAGGAGAAAGATATAGAACACTTCCTCTGCCACTGCCCTGCTACAGCGAGCCCGATCGTATAGTGATCGGGGAACACTACGATTCCCCGATCACTATACGATATAGTTTCCCGTTGATACTACACATGATCCCAATACCCAAATCCTCTCAACACATAATTCCCAAAGCACAGCACTATTCCCTATGTTACATAGATGAGGGGAACACAACGGGCCCAATGGAGGCCTAAGTGAAGAGCATAAGCTCACCCTCTTAAACCAACCAACCAACGAACCAACCATGATCCATGAATAATGTGTCTCTTATTCTTAAAACGCTTTCTATTTTTAAGGCCAAGCCTTTGAAACAAAATGATCTATTTCTTGCGTTTGTGGGTTCGATGTTTAATATATAATCCTTCGTTTCTTAAAGTTAAAGTTTTTTTTCATTCAGATTAAGTTTACTATATAAACTACGATTTGTGGGTCCTTGATCACAGCAAATAGCTCTAACGGTTAGTTTCAGCTCCGCGCATATATCAAGACAATTATATACCTCAATCTCAAGCTGTTTCATAGGTATATTGCTTGGACAAACGACATGATATAAAACTTGCTTAAAATTTCCGAATCATAAAAACACACACAGACTTAGCGCATATATTAGATCTTTGATAATCACGACTTCTTTTTCTTTTGGTGATAATGTCGAAGTTATTTTCTTTATTTCCTCTAGAACATTTATATTTATTTCAGGTACGATGTTTAAAGCACATTTTTCCAGAGTATATTTTTGCAACTTAAGTAAGGGTTTTATTTTATTCAAATAGGCTCCACCCCAGCAGCTAATACCATATTGCAATTTAGAGTGGAATAATTCATAGTGTATAGAGGTCAGTAGTTTAGTAGTACATACTCTTCTCAAATTAAAGAGATATCTTAAAGTAAGGCGAAAGTATTTTCGCAACTCCTCAGCATAGTTAGAAAAGGACATCTTAGAGTCTACTTTCTCAATAAGGAAACAATTATCACAACAGTTTAGATTGCTACAGAAGGTCATCGTTGAATTACAGGCACAGTTAATTAGTTTGAATTTAGGACATTTCGGTGCGTTAAATAGGATAATCGCGTCAAAACAGTTTTGCCCAGATAAACTAAAAAACATAATTTTAGTTTTGGAACTTATAACTAATTTGTGATTAGATAACCATATTCTTAGTAAGTCCAAGTCCCAATTAATGTCTGCTATTAGATCTATAGGGCTATCTGAGCCATACACACATCCTAAGTCATCAGCAAACGCTCTTAATACTCCTTTAAAATTGAGGTCAAATAGAGAATTAATGTAAATCAAAAAAAAGTATTGGTCCTAACACCGAGCCTTGTGACACACCCATTTTAATGTACTTTAATTCACTTCTGGTGTCTTCTATCTTCACTCTTTGTGATCTATTCTTCACCAACAAAATGTTATGGTTAACCATATCGAAGGCTTTAGTAATATCCACAAATAACGCTGATGTATTTTTTTGCCTGTCCAAATTTGAGTAAATTTGAGAACAAACAACTAAAAGAGCATCTTCAGTAGATTTGCCTTTTTGAAAACCAAATTGAGCAGAGTTAAAAAAATTATTTTTTATCAGAAAATTTACAACCCTATTTTTAATTACTTATTCAAATATCTTACTAACAGAAGGCAGAAGCGATATATGTCTGTAATTAGAGACACAATCTGATTTCCAAATTTTATAGAGTTATACTACATCCGCACATTTAAGTCCACAAGGAAAACTTCCTGTGAGTATGCTTTTATTGAAAATAAAGGCTAATATGTCAATTACAAACCAAGCAATATTTTTTTAAATTCGGTTGGATACTCCATCAAATCCACAAGAGTTAGAGTTTCTTAAGCTACAAATCGTTTTTAGTAGTTCCAAAGCGGTTACAGGCTCATAGAAAAAACTGTTTCTGTGGAAAGGTTCAACGTTAACACAGTTGCAGTGATCTATTAGAAAGAGTTGACTTGTTCAAAATACTATTTACTACCTGCCATTCCCGTTTTCTGTTTCCTTTACAAAAATTAAATTGATTTCTATAATAGCTATCTCTGCACAAGGGAATTTCTTTCTTTAATTTAGAACACAACGTTTTATACCTTTTTTTAAGTTTCTGTTCAATGGGTGTTTGGAACATTTAATCCTAATCTTATTTTTGTTCTTTATTTTAAGTATTAAACAAGAGCTAATCCAGGGTTTAAGCCTTTTTAACGATTTATTGGCCCTCACAGTATAACTACATGAAAAAATATTTTTTTTTTAACGTTTCAATAAAAATATCATAGCATTCGGAAGCATTTTGTGCTGCGTAAACTCCTTCCCAGGACTCAAAACAAAGATAAGTATTTAGTTTGGGGAAATTAATTTTCGATTTTACGTTGCACGATATGCAATTATCACTATTATTATTTTTGTTTATGCCTACTAAAAACCCGTCATAGAGTGATCAGTTATTCTAAAATCAACGACACATTTTTCACATGAACAAAGCGATATATTACCAAAACACCCATAGATATTGTCTAAGCAAGTACCCGATGCTATTCTTGTAGGCTCATTGATAAATGATTTTAAACCATGTGAAGATAGCAAATCTAGGTAATTAGAAACAGAAGAACAGCTTTCTAAAATGTTTACATTAAAATCTCCTAAAATAATTAGATTTTTAGATTTAATCTCATTATCTAGTAGATTAGAAAAATCCTCCACAAACATCGAGAAGCTAAAACTATGTAGTCAATAGGCACAGAGAATGACATAAGATTCGTGATTAATTTTAAAAGACAATTTTATAACATCGGCACTCAGAAAATCAATATTAGTAACCACACACTCATAATCTTCCTTAACAAAACAGCCTACACCACCAGCCGCGTAATTTTCATTAGTGTTTGAGAAAAATTTAAAACCTGGTAAGCAATAATCATTTTTTTCGAATTCATAAATCCAAATATCTGACACAAAAACAAAATCAGGGATACACACAAAGTTGTCCAGATGAGATATGAGAGACGCAAAATTTTCTCTCAAGCTTCTAACATTTTGGTGAACAAGAAAAAGTTTATCAATACAAAAAGACTTTGTTACAAATACATCATCACAAAAATTGGAAAAGGGAATATCATCAATAAGATCATTTTCAAAATTCATTTAAAATTCAAAATATAAGTTAACCCATATAAAATTCTTTATTCAACTTCTCATTCGCCTCAAATAACTGCACAGTACTGGTACCTAAGCTTCCAACTGCTGACGCGATCGTCTGGGTCATACGACTCGTATGCAAATTCTTGCATTCCATCACGTACGGCAGCGGTAACCTGATGACACCTGTGGGAACACTTCGTCGTAAGATGGGCATGTGGAGCAGACAGATTAGTACTTAAGCTAGGGGAAGCTCTGCCCAACAGAGCATCGGAAATAAAGTTTTTTTTTTAAATAAATAAACTTATGTTTATTTAACTGGCGCCCGGGCAGGGACCACAGGGTTAAGTCGTTGAGCCTTAGTTAAAGTTACAAATCGTAATCGCGAAGTAAACGTTTTAATAAAATCCTCCTTTTGAGGACTGACGTACTCGTTAAAGTTACAAATCGTAATCGCGAAGTAAACGTTTTAATAAAACCCTCTGAACGATTGAAGCGTTTTTCAACCGTCAACCTCGAATCTCTACTTCCTAGGTCGTAGTTCGATCCGGGTTGGTACTTACTTTTCGGCCGGAAAAAACACCGAGACTTTTGGTTAGCGAAAAGACTATTAATTAACGAGCGAATAAACGACTAAGACCGAGATTTTTGGTCAGCGAAACGAGCGAAATAAAACAACTAACTAGGTCTTACCACCGATGTGGTTGTACGAAAAAGCTTTCTTTTCTTTATTTGTAAGGGTTTTTGTAGGTATGATTTTCTGAACAATTTTCCTCTAATTTAGGCTTTATGTTTAATGTTACAAAAAGATATTCAAAAAATTATGGCTCCGCCCAAACTGCGATACAAATGACCTTTGGCAACCTTTACGGCCGCCTCCCAAATGCCTCCGAAGTGAGGTGCCCTGGGGGTATAAAATGAAAATTTATACTTTGATTACTACAAAAATAAGTGATTGTTTCTTGTGAAGATTTCTTCATCATCATATTGCGCAATTCGAGAAGTTTTGACTGAGCCCCTACAAAATTTATTGCGTTGTCGCAATGAATGTCACTCGGAAGACCTCTACGACCTATCATTCTTTTTAAAGCAGCAATGAAGGCTTCCGCCGACAGATCTGTAACCGCTTCCAAATGAACCGCCTTCGAAGAGAAACACACAAACACCGCCACGTACGATTTGTAGGGTACCTTGCCACGAATCTTCAAATAAGTGCTGATTGGACCACAGAAGTCTACTCCGCAAATTAAAAAGGGACGTGAAGATGTCAACCTCTCCTGAGGCAAATTCCCCATCACTTGCTCCATCAATTTTGGCCGATATTTTACGCAATGTGTGCATTGTCGGACAACTTGCCTAGCGATCTCCCTAGCGTTGATTATCCAAAAGTGCCACAAGGGACTTCGCCCCAGCATGATAATTCGACCGATGCAGATGCCTGACGAGAATTTTGCTAAATTCATTACATCGTGGGAGCAGAAGAGGGTGTTTAGAGTCCTCTGGGATGTTAGCATGCTTAAGTCGTCCACCTACCCTTAGCAAGCACAGATTGTTGACTTTCTGACTGAAAAGATTAAGCCATTTTATACAGCCCTTCAGCTCTCTATTCTTCTCAATACTTTCTATTTCTTCAGAAGAACAACTGGTTTGTATTGCTGATACCACACGTAAGAGGGCATCTTCTAATTCCGCTGGATTTAACGTACTGCTGATGTCCCTTGACCTACCTTGTATACGACTACAAAATCGAATGACATATGCCACCGTTCGAAGGATTTTAGTGTACGAACTGCAGCGCTCTATTAGTTCCAACAAAAAGTTTTGTTACGTTTTTTTGCCGACAAGAACCGTTTTTCTCATTTCTAGCGTTAGATCTTCTGCGGAAAAATTGGGTTCGACAATCGACGGCCAACTTTCTTCGCCTTGAAATAAGTATGTAGGACCTTGAAACCATATGGAGCTTTTCAACTCCTCTACTGTACATCCCTTAGATACAATGTCTGCTGGATTTGTGTGTGGGGACGTGTCTCCAGATTATACCCTTTGTTTCCTCCTGTATTTCGGCGACTCTATTTACAACAAATGTCCCAAGTTTCGACGAATGAGCTAAGATCCAGTGCAGTACGATTGCTGAATCCGTCCAAAAAATGCCTTTGACTTAGCGCTTCCGAAGATATTCTTTATCTTTGCCCAAAGCTTGGACAACAGATGTGCAGCACATAGTTCTAAACGAGGGAGCTGTTTTTTTTTGTTGGGGAAACTCTCGATTTTGCCACAAGCAGTTTTGTCTGAACTAAGCCCTCTCAGATACAAACAACAGCCGTATGCTTGCATAGATGGGTCGGCGAATCCATGGATTTGATATGTTCGGGTATCTGCTATTAAGGCATGCCTTGGAACGGCCAGGTTTTGTAACGAATGCAGAACCTCCATGAACTGCCCCACTCAAAATCTATACTTTGTGGGATTGATGCATCCCAATCAAGTTTTTCGATCCACAATCGTTGAAGAATTATCTTTGCCCTAATGATTATTTGACTCATTAGTCCCATGGGATCAAAGAGTGATGAGGCGAGCGAGAGAATGGATCGTTTTGTGTACTTAGTGTACGTTCGAGTTGGTTTGTAGGCAAAGCTAAATTCGTCGCCAAGCGGGTTCCAATCGATTCCTATAGTGCTTGTAAGATTGGAGTCAGTGAGTGTACAATTGGGTACATATGCACCTTACGGGAAACAGAGACCGCGGGAAACTCTTTATCATTGATATCAGCTTTGTTCAGCGCCGCCGAGTCAGCAGCAGTTCCCACGTATTTTAAGTTTTATGTAATAAGAGATCAGGTAATATTAGTATGCGTGTCAGCATAATTTATGCTATAAAAATGTGTGAAATAAAATTTTACGTCGGATTTGAATACGACAACTCCAACAGAAAGGTGTATTAATTTTAAACTATAACCACCCCCCACCAGTGGTAAGGTGGTCTTAGTTAGACATAATAATATATCAACAAAATTGGTCCTTCGAGTTACTGAACTACGACTAAGAGAAGAGAACAAAAGTGTGAAGTTTAAAGTTTAAAAGTAGTGAAAAGTGTAAAAAAAAAAAAAAAACGAGATACGAGATAAAGACGACGATTTTAGACGATTTGGTTCAACTACAACGTGAGAGAGCGGAATGGATAAAGAAAATATCCGAAAAGTACACGAAAGAACCCAAAATAAGACGAAGAAAGGGATTCATCAAAGAACGATTAGATGACCTCGACCATCACTGGAAGGAGTTTGAGAACGGAGATAAAGAAATACGAAAGCACGAGCATTTCAGCGAAAAGCATCCATACATTGAAGCCAACTTCTACAAGCAAGTAGAAGCAACGATGACGACAATACGGAACAAGTTAGAAGACAAGCTGGGGGAGGTATTGGAAGAAGAATCTAAGGCCCAGACCGTGAATCCATTACCAAGAGCAGCAGGACTAGTTGATAACTCGGATACAGCTAGGCCAATAACTACGCCCTCAACATCAGGATATAGAACGTCACCGAACGACGATAAGGATCAGCAAGATGAAGATCAAAAAAGAAGAATGAAACGCCAAGAAGCGCAAAAACAAGCATTCTTCAGATCAGTGGATAGGATGGAAAAATCATTGCAGACATCAAAAGCATACTATGTCCATAAACAGCAGGCAATGCAAAGCCAATGGGAGAATATAGTTGGAACGCATAACGACATAATAGAACAGGCAATAGAAATACTTGATGAAGACTACATGAACGAGCATGAAGAATTAGAGGAGATTTACGAAAATATTATGGTGAATGTACGAAAGAAGATTGATGCATTTGAGATTAAGAATGCAGTTGGTACGAGGCAAGACGGCACTACAGAAAATACGCACCACGAGCTGAAATTACCCGTGTTAAAGTTACCAACATTCAATGGTGATTATAAACAATGGAAGTCATTCTTTGATTTATTTGAGCAAGCTATACATAAAAACGATAAGCTTGGGAATGCTCAAAAAATGCATTATATAAAAACAAACGTGACGGGGGAAGCAGCCAAGATCATTCAGCACTTGCAGATAATGGACAGCAACTACGAGACGGCAAGGGAAGCTTTGGTAAACAGATACGAGAACACCCGAATGTTAGTGAATGCGCAAATTCAAGCATTGATTAACCAAAAGGAGTGCGAATTTGAATCTGCAGAAAATCTGAAAAGACTACACGATACTTCGATGGAGTGTGTCAATGCCTTAAAGGGACTGAACATCGATACGGAGAGCTGGGACCCTATAATACTGTACATCATCTCGCAAAAACTAGACAACGAAACGAGAAAGGCGTACGAACAGTCTTTGAAAAAACCGAAAGATTTGCAACCTCTGAACAATTTTTTACGTTCCTGGAGAACAAATTCCATGCTTTGGACAATTTAGAAGAAAAGAAGAAGAAAGTGGATATTCAAAGGGACAAAAAACCATTTAACAAAAAGCAGGGGTTCATCAAGAATTTTTATGCAACTGTAACTCCGTTTTGCAAAGCCTGCAATGGCGCGCATTGGCTTCACACTTGCAGTACATTTATTCAAATGCCAGTCAAACAAAGGAAAGAGGTTGTGCAAAAGGAAAAACTGTGTAAAAATTGTTTCAAGCCAAATCATGAAACATCAAGATGTCCGTCAGGAAAGACTTGTCAAACATGTCATCAGCGTCACCACACACTACTCCACATTTCGCACTTAGATAGGCAACCTCAACAGCCGCAAAAGAATTTTTCTGCGAACAAGCAACATAACAAAACATTGTTAGCAACAGCGGTGGTAAAAACCAATTGGAAAGGTTGTGATTACTTCCTTAGAGCTCTTATCGACCAGGGCTAACAGTCTTCTTTCATCACCGAAGAAGCAGTACAGCGACTGCAACTACAACGGAAATGAGCAAATTCTTCCATTACTGGCTTAAGAGCAACGCATGCAGGAACGGCAAACAGTAAGGTTGATCTACAAATTCAGTCCATATATCCGTCAGAATTTCAAACATGGAGAGAATTCTTAGTACTAAACAAGCTTACAAGGGTACTACCGGAAGAATCCTTTACAACTAATGATTGGGATCATATTAAACATTTACCCTTGGCGGATCCATCATACAACAAGAAAGCGGCCGTAGATATGCTGATTGGAGCTGATGTGTTCCAGGACATAATTCTTGAAGGGGTGATTAAAGGCAACCAGGGCACCCCAGTCGCTCAAAAAACGCAATTAGGTTGGATATTGTCTGGAAGTATTCAACATCACTCAAAGGCAAATGAAGCAACGGTTGGCTTAATATCGAACACAGAGTTAAACGATCAACTTAAATCATTTTGGGAAATAGAAGAGTACATGAAGAAAGAGGTCTCACTGAAGAAGAAGCTCGGTGCGAAGAGATATTCAGGGCAACACACAAGAGGGACGAAGCTGGAAGGTACATTGTTCGACTACCGTTCAAAGAAGACACATGCAAGTTGGGCGAATCAAAAGACAGAGCGCTAGCTCGATTTCTTCAGATGGAGAAAAAATTTGCGTGAAATAAGCAACTTTATGATGGCTATGTACAATTCATGAGGGATTACATTGAGCTCGGACACATGGAAGAAGTCAAACCAACATCGGTTATGAAATCAACGAAAGAAGTGTATTACCTACCGCACCATGCAGTCATTAAGCCAGACAGCTCATCAACCAAGGTTCGAGTTGCCTTTGACGCGTCGTCACGAACGAGTTCAGGAGTAAGCCTAAATGACACAATGCTTTTTTTTTTCTTTTTTATAATTTGCACGTGTTAAAGGGGATATGAATACCCTTATACTAATTTTTTTTTAGAACACGTGCGTTTTATGGAAAGGGGAAGAGGCAGAGAGAAAGACAGAGTGGTGTAGTTTGAAACTCAGGTGGTATTAAGTTTCTGTAAACTCCAAGGGTGGCTGTCCAGATAACTGGGGAGTATTTTGTGTGTTTTCGCTTTATTGTCGTTGCTTATGATTCACAGTATTTTTTTTCATCCTCCTGATGTCATCATCACGATCAAGTTGCATTTTAGCCATATGACCACCCTACTGCCAGTGTTATGCCTTCACAGTAGAGTTGACTTAGCTTTCGCAAGTGATCGACTTTTTTATTTATTTCATGCGAAATAAATAGATGATTCTTGACTTCAGGATTCGAACCGTGAATCAACAGCATGACAAGCGATGATGTTACCACTACACCACGGACCCCTTACAGGTCCAGTTATACAACAGGATTTATACTCTATACTAGTGCGATGGAGAAAACATAAAATTGCATACAGAGCGGACATTGAAAAAATGTACCGCCAAATACTAGTGGCTCACGAAGACAGAGACTTTCAGCGTATATTGTGGAGAGAAAGCCCAACACAAAATATCAAGGAATATCGGTTAAACACCGTGACTTACGGAACCTCATCAGCTCCATATCTGGCGATAAAAACACTTCAACAACTCGCGTGCGATGAAAAGGAGAAATTTGAAATAGCTTCAATGATAACTGGCCAAGATTTCTACGTTGATGACTTACTTTCGGGAGCGGATACATTAGACGCAGCAGTAGAGGCACAACAGCAATTGGTACAACTCATGGCGAGCGGAGGATTCAGACTACGCAAATGGTCTTCAAATACAAAAGCCATTTTGAGAAATATAACATCAGAAGATCAAGAGCAAGGAAGATTCAAAATAAATGGCTACGACCCCATTAAGACCCTGGGAATATACTGACGACCGGAGTCCGATACTTTTGAATTCAAAGTTCATATTGCAACAGGGAATAAAAACCTGACAAAAAGAGTAATTGTGTCAGAAACAGCTAATAGCCTAGCTGACCCATTGGGCTGGCTAACTCCAATTATAGTAAGAGCAAAGCTAATCCAACAACAACTCTGGAAGTCGGAAAAAACTTAGGAAGAAATAATTTCAGATGAAAACGCTCACGAATGGAAGGTATTCAGAAGCCAACTGTCTTGCATAGAAGAAATTAAAATACCACGATGGATCCAATACGAATCAAAACACCGCATAGAATTACATGGATTTTGTGACGCATCGGAGAGGGTATTCGCAGCCGTGATTTATACAAGAATTACAACTGTTTCTGGAGATTACTTATCACAAGATTACTATGTGCTAAGACAAAGGTAGCACCAATTAAGAAGATATCGATACCGAAACTCGAACTTTGCGGAGCAGTCCTGCTGGCAAAATTACTTGAAAAAACCAAGGCCAAATTAGAAATAAAGGATCTGGAAATACATGCATGGACAGACTCATCAATAACATTAGCATGGATCACCGGAAACCCTAACAAATGGAAGAGCTACGCAGAGGCCAGAGTTACGATAATAACCAAATTAGTAAGCTCAGACAAATGGCATCATGTAAAGGGTAAGGACAATCCAGCGGATTGTGCATCTAGAGGACTATGGCCTTCAGAACTCAACGCACACTCAATTTGGTGGACAGGTCCACCATGGCTAGCGCAGGCACAGGTGAACTACACTGACTCCACAACTCACAGCACCAACGAGGAAGTTAAGAAACAGCACACAAACACCTTCACTTTAACGGTGGAACCAGATGTCGTAGAAAGATTGCTGTCGCAGTATAGCACAATTAGGCGAATAACAAGAATACTAGCGTTTTGTAAACGACCGTTTTGCACAACTCACGATCATCAAAAAATAAATTGCGGGGACAAATCACATGTCAAGAAATTGAAAGCGCTGCGAGGGTAGTTATACGACACGTACAGCAGACAACGTTCAAGGATGAGATCGTTAACTTAAAGAGAGGAATTGAAATTGACAGGAAGAGTAAACTTCGGTGCCTCAACCCATTCCTGGATTCCTGGATGAGAACGAGGTGATGCGAGTAGGAGGACGATTGGCGAAAGCAGATCTATCATGCATCATCCCACATTCCGGGTATTTGACCACCATGTGGATAGACGAGGCCCACAAAACCACCTTACATGGAGGCTACGCTCTTACCCATGCACTTCTACGGCAACAATACTGGATTCTGAGTGGTCTAAGTGCAGTCAAACAACGAGTCCGTAGATGTACTACATGTTTTCGACACAGATCGTCAACGAGAACTCAAATGATGGGAAATCTGCCACAACCGAGAGTGTCCAAAGCCAGACCATTTTTAAATACCGGAATCGACTATGCAGGATCTATAGATATCAGGACAGCGAAACAAAGGGGAAACAAATCATATAAAGGATATATAGCCGTATTTATATGCTTGGCAACAAAGGCAGTTCATCTCGAAGTTGTTAGCGACTTAACAGCAAATACCTTCATAGCAGCTTTTAAGAGATTGTGCGCCAGGAGAGGACATGTGGGACACCTATACAGTGACAACGGTACGAATTTCGTGGCTGCAAACAAAATTCTTCAGCTAAATGCAAGGGAGGCGAAAGAGTACAACGATGAAATATGCGAGGCATTAACAACTTACCATACGGAATGGCATTTCATACCCCCAGCGGCACCCCACTTTGGTGGCCTATGGGAGGCATGAGTGACACCATCTCAAGCGAACTATTGGTGAGCACAAGTTGACATACGAAGAGATGTCTACACTATTAAGAAAGATCAAAGCATGCTTAAACTCAAGACCTCTTTGTCCAATTTCAACCGATCCTGATGAAGTAGAGGTCTTGACGCCAGGTCATTTCCTGATAGGAACAACCTTACTGGCACCCCCGGAAAAGCATAGACTCAATGAAAGGGAAGGTTTAGTGACACGATGGCAACTGATAGAACGATTACAACAACATTTCTGGAAAAGATGGAGTTCAGAATATATAACGACACTGCAGCAACGTCCGAAATGGACAACAAAGAACGAGAATCTTGAGGCTGGCAACATTGTTTTGGTGAAGGACGAACAACTTCCTCCAACAAGATGGATGTTTGGAAGGATACTAGAGACACATGCTGGAGAAGATGGTCTGGTGCGTGTAGTAACCATCAAAGCAAGGAACAAGGTCTACAAAAGACCAGTCACTAAGATCTGTCTGCTCCCAATAAGCGATAACGAAGAACAAAGCGAAAAACAAGATGACAGTAAGCGGACTGATCAGCTTACCACAACAACCTGCTTGTCAACATGTCCATGGTCGGAACCTGTAAACCAAAGTCAACCGATAAAACTGCCAGACGAAATTCAGAGTAACAATCCAGAAAGGAAGAAAAGGTTGAAGGACGGCCCCTGGTTACAAATTCTGTACACACTGTTGGTGATAATAGCATTAGGCAGAAGATGTGCAACGGCATTAGATACAGAACCTGAAGGTTTCAAGGTTACACCGTTTAGAAATCGCCCGGGAATCTACTTTGAAAAAATTGGAAACATTAACCTCATAGTTAATGACTGGAAGATAATCGCATATTATTATCTG
Source organism: Pocota personata (assembly GCA_963082735.1). Classification (NCBI taxonomy): domain Eukaryota; kingdom Metazoa; phylum Arthropoda; class Insecta; order Diptera; family Syrphidae; genus Pocota; species Pocota personata. The sequence goes on along the minus strand of OY720429.1, from coordinate 172,079,505 downwards.
ACCAACTACTGGCGGGAACTTTCAGGATTCGAAAAACTGATTAACGAAATAAACGAATTCTGCAAAATGAAAGCCGCTGATGCACAGATGCACCACATAATTCAACAATTTAACCACCAACTGTCCATTATAAAGGGCAATATCGACCTCCTAATAAAACAAGGAGCTGGAAAAGAGCCAGCTACCAGAATGAAACGATCACCATTTGACTTCGTTGGAACTGTTGCGAACAAGCTTTTTGGGGTTTTAGACGAGTCGTATGCGGAGCATTACGAGCAGCAGATTCAGTAAACACGATTGAATGAGAACCATCTACTCACGCTGATAAGGAACCAAACATCGATCGCAGAATCAACCAGCAACATCTTGCAGAAAAATACACAAGCCATGACTGCACAACTCCAAGTATTTCACAACAACCTAGAAAACTTGAAAAGCTATGTAACGCAAACTAGCAACCAGACGGCGGCAGAACAGAAGTTCTTAGTCATATCAACTTATACCACGTTAGCAATGGTAAATTATCAGCAGGTTCGAAATTCGTTATTGGACGTTCTAATGGATCTTCATCACGCTAAAGTAAATCCGCTTATAATTACGCCAAACCAACTTCGCGCACAGCTAGAGTTGATAAGAAAGTACCTACCTCCACAGATTCGAATCTGCTAGCACTTTACAGGCTGCTAACAGCAAGGGCCCGAATAACCCAGCAAACCATCATATTCGACATAAGACTTCCGCTAATCAAGTCAGAAGACTGTGAAATGTTCAAGGTTATATCAGTACCGACACCCCACAAAAATGAGTTTGTCTTCATTGAACCATCATTAGACTACTTAATAGTCAACTTACTGAGAGAGTCATACAACAGAATGGCAAGGTAGGAGCTCAACAAATGTATGAAAATCAGCGACAGATACTTACGCCAACAACAACATCCCATGTTTAATCGCCAATCCAACGTCAGCAGATGTGAAATGGACCTACTCACCCACACCACGAACTTATCACCATTCTGCAAGCTACGAAGCATAAGCCCATCTCCTGTGTAGATCCAGCTAAATAACGGAAATATTGGATATACGTTTTGGACAGGAAGTACACCTTTAACATAATCTGCGGAAGACGGATTCTAGAAGTCTCACTACAAGACGATGGCATTTTAACATTAGAGTCAAACTGTATTCTAAAACAGGACACGATGAGCATAACAGCTTACGAAAGGATGTCCAGCAAACTTAATACAGCTTTCATTCCGGCCACAAATATCACGGAAATATTATCAGACGACCCAAGAAATGTTTCAAGACCATTGGTCATCTCACAGTCTCAAGAGTAACAATGAGGAGTACGACACACTAAACAAACGGCTAGCAGATCTCCAAAACAGCGAGGAACTACCAGTTGATTCAACGGCTCACCACGTCCACTACAGCATTTCCTACAGCCTGATTGGCGGATTATTCATCACCATCGTGGCATATATAGTGTGGCAGCGTAAAAGGAAAAGAACTATACTGGCACCACAGGCCCCAGTACCTGCTTCAAGGCGGTTCACAACATCGGACTTTAACATATAAGTCAGTTCGATCCGCCAGAATGTACAATTGCGTACATATGCACCTTACGGGAAACAGACACCGCGGGAAACTCTTTATCATTGATATCAGTTTTGTTCAGCGCCGCCGAGTCAGCAGCAGTTCCCACGTATTTTAAGTTTCATGTAATAAGAGATCAGGTAATATTAGTATGCGTGTCAGCATAATTTATGCTATAAAAATGTGTGAAATAAAATTTTAGGTGGGATTTGAATACGACAACTCCAACAGAAAGGTGTATTAATTTTAAACTATAACCACCCCCCACCAGTGGTAAGGTGGTCTTAGTTAGACATAATAATATATCAACAGTGAAGTTTATCTCTTTCTTCTCCCCACTTATGGCCTGAACGATGCTTGGACAGTTGCTGTTCCATTTAGACAATTCTAACCCTGCTTCCTTCAGAATTTGCGAAACCTCTTTCTGCATCTGCATGACTACTTCGAGATTATCACCTCCGGTTAGCATATCATCCACGTAAAAATCAGATTTTAGCACCCGTGCACCTAATGGGTATTTGTTTCTATTTTGTTCGCTCAAGTATAGACGGCTTCGAATGGCTAAATAAGGAGCCGAAGACGTACCATATGTCACCGTATTCAGTTGATAGGTTTGTACAGGCGTTGCCTCGTTCTTCCTCCATAAAATAAATTGAAATCGGCGATGAGATGGATGCATCAGGATTTGCCGATACATCTTTACGATGTCTGCAGTAACAGCATACCGATGTAAACGAAAACGAATAAGAATATTGAAAAGGTAATTCTGGATTGTTGGACCAATCATTAAAATTCCATTAAGCGAAATTTGGGAAGAGGAACGGCAAGAAGCGTCGAAAACAACTCTTAATTTTGTTGAAGTGCTGTTGGGCCTAATTACGCATTGATAGGGCATATAATAATGGGGTTGGTCTAAATTGGGTTCCTTCACCAGAGTTATGTGACCTAACGATTCGTATTCCTTTAAAAAGGCTGACAATTTAGCGACTCATTTTTGGAAAGCCTACGTTCAAGTGATAAGAACACACCTAAAGACCCGGGATCGTTCTTGAAAGGAAGTTGGACCATCAGTCGACCGCTGCTCTTCAATATTTTGCTTAAATAGCTCTTCGCACTCCTTCTGTTCCTCTCTCCATTTGGACTTACGTGCTTGAATCTCCTCCAATTCCCAGAATTTTTCAACGTACTGCTCCAGCTATTCTCCTCTTGTTGAATTGACATAGCAACGTTGATTCTCCTTCTCCACAAATGCCTTGTATCCACCCGATACTATCCAGCCTAATGAGGTTTTTGTAACGTTGGGAGTCCTTCGCCGAGCTTGACTTGTCCTACCTGCAGCAAATCAAAGAATGCTTCAGAACCCAAAAGCAAGTCTATTGATGAGGGTTGATTGAAGTGTTCATCTGCGAGCTCCAGATTACGAGGCATATTGCAGTTCGTCACACGAAGCGCTGATTCCGGCTGGTATCCAGTTATTGATGGAGCAACTAGCAATTCTAATGACAACTCGAATTTATTGTACCTCGAGCGGATGGTTGTCCGAGTTTGGAAATGGATCTTTTTCTCACTAACCTCTATTCCTGCGATGTTTACTTGTTTCCTTTCTTTCTTGAGATAAAGATTGGTTGCAAATCTCTCATTTACTAGATTCACCTGTGAGCCTGAATCAAGAAGCACCCTACCAATTTGAAAGCTACCTGACGAATCCTGTACGAGAACCAAAGCTGTAGCTAAAATGACTTGAGTTTTTGCATCTTCTTTGCTTTCAACTGCTGCGTGGACTGCTGCTGTTGTTGACGGTTCTCTACCTCTGTAAGTGCCATGTGATGAGGAGACTTCTTCGCTTCTTCCTGTGCTCTCATTAGGTTGTGTCATGTGTAAGAGGCTGTGGTGAGATTGTCTACAGCTCTTACATCTATATGTTGATGGACACTTCGCTACACCATGACCTTTTCCTAAACAATTAAGACAAAGCCCCAACTTCTTCACATTTGTAAATCGATCTTTAACAAACAATGTAGTGAAACTTAAACAATTTTGGATAGAATGGCTGCAATCACGGGAAAAAACGCAACACCGTTGTGTCATAGTGAATGAAGTTTGAGAACGATTACTGTGGTGCGACCTATTTAGTCCCCTTTGAGCAGGTTCCGAACGAAACTGTTTGCTTTCCCTCGCTTCCAAGTATTGACAGCGTTTGTTAAGTAAATCAGCAAACTCTTTCCGCTTAGGAAGGGTTGTATAGCTTAAATGTTCATCCCATTTTGACTGAGTTTCTGAGTCGAGTTTGGACGTCGCAATATAGGTAATGACTGCATTGCATATGTTTTCGTAGAAGCCTATTGACTGCAGCGAATTGTAAAGAGGTGAAATGTTGTCTACTAAGCTCCGCAACGCACTCGCCGACGACTTTTGAACCTGGGGTAACTCAAACAATTCCAAAATGTACTCTAAAAAGATAAGACAGTCGTTGTCATCTCTTTCTTTGAGCAATGCGATAGCTTTGGAATAGTTATCCTTTTTGTCTGCACCTATTACAAGCCAAGACCAAAATTGCTCTTTTCATTCGAGCGCATCTCAAGTTGAAGCGCAAGAGATAAGGTCCACACCTGAATTAGACGTTCTAGTGGCCTCAATAATTAGTCGCGTCCTAGAGCAGCAAGGTAAAAAATTATTAGAAAGCGTTCTAAATCCAAGTGCACCACGTTTCTCTGGCATAGAACAGACAATATTTCCTCAATATCAGAATAACTTGGATGGGTTGGAAAGAATTCCGGACGTCGTAAGATGTCTACGCAACTTCTCAGGGGAGGCTAGTGAGTTCTCTTCCTGGAAGAAGAGTGTCGAACGCGTGTTAAAAATTTACGAAAGCTTTAAGGGAGCGCCGAAGTATTACGGAATTATTAATGTCATTCGTAATAAAATTGTTGGGCAAGCAGATGCAGCCCTAGAAGCTTATAACACCCCCTAAACTGGGAAAGCATTGCACATTGCCTCACTATGCATTACGCTAACAAGCGGGATGTTAGAACCCTAGAATGCCAAATGGCAAATTTGGTTCAAGGGAACCAGACTGTTCAACAGTTTTATCAAGCAGTTAATTCTCAATTAACTCTAATAATCAATAAGGTGTCCTGTATGGAAATTTGTCCAGAGTCGATGCGACTCTTAACCAAAACTTATAGAGACAAAGCCCTAGAGATATTCATCAGGGGACTTAAAGGTAACCTGTCTGACCTCTTGGGAATGAAAGAGCCCGTGGACTTACAACAGGCACTACATCTTTACTTTAAATACGAGAACCAGCACTTCAGGTCTCATTACGTCCAGACCAATCAAGGAGGGATTAGAAAGAACTTCGATCAACAACCTCCACGACAACAAAACTCGCTTCCTCAAAGTGTGTTACCACCAAGAAATTTCCACATGTTTCAAAATCGACAGCAGAATCTAACATATCCCTCATACCCTACCTATAATTCACCAATACGCCAACCCCATGCGTTTGGCTTTCAACCACCCAATAATTCTTTTGCGCAAAATCACGTTAATAATTTTCGCCAAAACCAGTTTCAAGCCGCCAGACCTTTCCCACATCAAACTCCCATAAAAAAAATTAACCGTTGACGCAAGGACGCGGTAACCAGTATAAAGGTATAAATAATCAAAACCATAGAGCATATTTTAGCACAGGCCAACAACCACCGAGGCCTTCCTTTCAACAACAGTCAGCAGTTATTAAACATAACTTTCATATAAGTCCTGGCATAGAAATATTCGGAAATCTGCCAACACCCCAACTTAACGAGAACTACAAATGCGAAAAAGACGCGTACGCCCAAACTTACGCGGAGATGGTTCAAAATGTCAACGTAGACCAGAACGACAATTCCCCAGCCGAAATCTCCACCGAATATACGGAATATCAATACCCAGTTGATCAATCGCTTGAATATAGCGATATACATTTTTAAAATTAACGCAGTCCTCATTGCCATATTTTGAATTAAAGACGGGGACTGGAGAAATTTACAAATTTTTAATAGATACTGGCTCCAGTAAAAACTATATAAAACCAGAGCTAGTGAATAAACCTCTCCCGAACGAAACTTCATTCTATGCTAAATCTATAGCGGTCGACGTCAAAGTCAGCCACCACACTTTTCTTAACCTTTTCGGTCTCAACGACATAAATATAAAATTCTTTATTTTACCTACCCTTAAAACTTTCCATGGGATACTAGGTAACGACAGCTTAAAGTCCCTATCCGCAGTTATTCATACTCAAGGCAGTTACATGACTATTCTCAATAGGGTAAACATCAAAATTAAACAACTCGAATCTCAATCAATCAACTCAATAGCCGTAAACACCGATGATCTAACTATTCGTCAAAAACATTTGCTAAATTCAGTCGTAAACAAACATCCAAGCTTATTTCCTGAGCCCGAAGAGAAGCTAACGTATACCACAGCAGTCGTAGCCGAAATAAGAACCTCTAACAATGACCCAGTCTACACCCGTTACTATCCTTTCACTATGTCTTTAAAATTTGAAGTGGAAAACCAAATAGAAAAACTTCTTGACGACGGAGTAGTACGACCTTCACGGTCACCGTACAACTCGCCAGTGTGGATTGCCCCAAAAAAACCTGACTCCACTGGTGCAAAGCAATACAGAATGGTCATTGATTATCGTAAACTTAACACAATTACGATTGCCGACAAATACCCTATACCTGATATAAAAGAGGGAACTGCACAATTTGGGAGAAATAAATTCTTCACTGTGCTTGATTTGAAAAGTGGCTTCCATCAAATTCCTCTAAAGGAATCTGACATTGAGAAGACAGCTTTCTCAATAAACAATGGGAAATACGAGTTTACAAGACTCCCATTCGGCTTAAAAAACTCTCCCTCGATTTTTCAACGGGCTCTCGACGACATATTGCGAGAATACATTGGAAAGTCGTGTTACGTGTACATTGATGATATCATCATTTTTAGTGAAGATGAAGCTCAACACGCTAAACACATTGAGTAAATTTTCAGTACACTGGTTAGAGCAAATATGAAAGTACAATTAGAAAAATGTAAGTTTTGCAAGACACAAGTAGAATTTCTTGGTTTTCTGATATCATCTGAAGGTATTAAAACGAATATGGAAAAAGACAAGGCTATTTTCGATTTCCCCATTCCAAAAACTCTGAAAGAACTAAGATCCTTCCTCGGATTGTCCGGGTATTACCGTCGTTTTATTAAGGGATATGACAATCCCCTTAAGAGGGGAGGAAGGACGCATCTAAATCAAGAAGCTGTGCATGAATATAACCTGTCCATTCACTCCACCACCGGAAGGTATTTTTTGGTCGTCGTGTAATCTCCGACCCACAGCTATTAGAAAAGGCTCGTCAAGGTAACATTAGGAAAATCGAAAATAAACAAAAAGCTGACCTCGAGTACCACAATAAAGCAAGACAGCCAATTAAAGAATATTCTCCTGGACAAACAGTGTACGTCAAGCAAAATAAACGCATAGGGTCAAAATTAAATAGCCGCTACAAAGAAAAGAAATTGTTTAGGAAAATAGAACAACAACGATTGTAACTAAAACCGGCAAAGTAGTCCAAAAGTCTTTAATACGAAACTAAATTTCATTCTAGATTCTGGGTCACACCCATCATTGGTGACGTTAAGATGCTTGACTATTCAAACTCTCAACTCATCGCAATAAATACAGGAAGTGCAAAAGTGCAAGCCGGTACATTTAAGCTTGTCCATGTCATCGACATCCAAGAGTATCAACAATCACTCAGAGTGTTAGATCATGTGAAACAGCAGATAAAGAGTACCCCAAATCCCATCCTTCCCTTCTAATCCAACGACGTAAAAAGAATACAACTGCACCTTGACTGCCTCGTTCCCAAGAGCAAAATTAAAAGATCCCTAGATTTCCTGGGCGCTGCCTGGAAATGGATTGCGGGAACCCCCGATAAGCACGATTTTATGTTAATTAAAGGTAAAATTAACAATGTTTTAGCTAATAATAACCAGCAAAGAATCATAAATAACTTAGTAACTACAAAAATAAATGATATTAATAATGCAACAAATCAAATACTGAAACTTTTAAAATCAAATGAACATATTAAGATCGAATTTATGTTAGACTTAAGATTTAAACTTGAAATATTGAAAGATGAAATAATGAATGTAGAATATGCCTTACAATGGGCAAAGGCTGGTGTAGTTAATACCTACATCTTATAAAATCTAGAAATAAGCTTAATAAAGGAAACTTTAAAAAAGAAAACATGCCCTATAGTAATATAATAGAGGCTGTAGAATTTTCGGAAGTCAAAATAGCTTCTAACAATAAAGTACTTCTATATATTTTGAGTTTACCTACTACTAAAGAGGAAACTTGTAACAAAATGTTAATCAAACCTGTAAAAAAGGGGAAAACTATTGTTAAATGAGACTTTCAGAAAATATTAAAGTGTAAAGAAAACTTTTTTTTTTTTTTTTTTTTTTCCGAGGGTAGGTAAAAAATCTTCATGAAGACACTATGAGGATCGGTAGCGCGTGCTCATAGTAGTGTGAGATTTTTACTCACTAAAAAAACCTCCCTTCGTAATAAATTTCTTTGATTACATACTACAACTAAGTTTTGACTTATCCAGCAGTTTTTCTTTCACGTATTGAGATCGTTTGGCAGGTCCCTTTCCATTGAAAGTTCCTGCTTGTTCCGCAAATTAGGCGCGGTTTCTTGCTATCGCGTTAAATCGAAAGGTTTAGTCCTTTGTAGACGACGCAGTAGATTCCTCTCATCTAGAATTCGAAGGACTTCATTGTTAACGTGTCCTTGTAATCTGTCTTTATGCTTACGCGCGAAGTTTTTGATTTCATATTCGACTGTCGCAATTCCTAAATCTCTATGGATATCGCTATTTCTAATAAACCACGGTGCATTAACTATTGATCTTAGCACTTTATTTTCAAAAGTTTTTAAAATATTGACATTGCTTATTTTGGTACAACCCCAAAGTTGTATTCCATATGTCCATATCGGCTTTAGCACTTGCTTGTATAAAAGCAGTTTGTTCTCTACATTAAGCTTGGAATGTTTTCCAAGTAACCAGTACATTTCTCTGTATTTGGTTTCGAGTTCTTTACGTTTTTTCTTCACGTGCGATTTCCACTTCAGCTTCGCATCAAGTGTCATTCCAAGATACTTAGCCTCGTTTGCAAACGGAATTTGAACCGAGTTTGAAAAGATGGGTAAATTATTTATTTTCTTATAAGTAAAATTGACATGAACAGATTTGTTTTCGTTTAAAGCTAGTCGCCAAATCTTTGTCCATTCATTTACTTTATTCAATGCTTCTTGCAATTTTTCAGTCGATTCTTCGATCGTTTTACCCGTTGCCAGGATGGCAGTGTCGTCGGCAAATGTAGCTAATACGGTGCCTTCTTCTTGCGGTATATCGCGAGTATATAATAGGTACAAAAGCGGTCCAAGGACACTTCCCTGCGGCACCCCAGCCCTTATTTTTTAAATTCCGAATATTCGTTTCCGTGTTTGACTCGGAAAAGTCAATTCGTCAAGTATTTTTCTAGAATATTATATAAGTGTTCCGGCAGAACTTGTCGTAATTTATATTTCAAGCCTTCATGCCAGACCTTGTCAAAAGCTTGAGAAACATCAAGGAATATGCTAGAGCAAATCTTTTTTTCTTCGTAAGCTTTTTCAATTAAATCAGTTATTCTATGCACTTGGTCTATTGTTGAGTGCTTGGTTCTAAACCCAAACTGGTGATTGGGAATAAGAGATCCTTCTTCTATAACCGGCTGTAATCGCTTAAGTACTATTCTTTCGAAAACTTTAGACATAATCGGCAGCAGCGAAATAGGTCTATACGATTTTTTATCATTCGGTGGTTTTCCTGGCTTCAGAATCATTATTACTTCCGCGACTTTCCATTGACTCGGAACATATTCTAATCTTATCGCTGCGTTTATAATGTAAAGAAACTTAACTAACGCTTTTCTAGGTAACGATTTAAGAAGCTCTCCTGTGATTAGGTCGTATCCAGGAGCTTTATTCGGTTTCAGTTTCTTTATTTCTTGTTGAAGTTCGGTCAGCCTTGCATTTCTTACTGTGTAATTGTGAAATGCTATATCCGACGCATTATCATTTTCAGCAAGCGCTTGCCCATCAAATGGTTTAAATGTTTCTTCTAAATGGGCGGCAAAGACTTCTGCTTTGTCTTTATCATTCTTGGCCCATTCGTTGTCATTTTTCTTGATTGGGGCCGCTTGTATTTTCGGCTTTTTAATGCCTTTTATAGCTTTCCAGAGCGAATAATTGGAATCTTTGTCCGCTGTTAAGCTTTCAATGCTGGTTTGTATTGTCCGGTTTTTAAAATCAATAATGGCCTTTTTTAGCAAGTTACACAAGTGATTCAAATGCGATTTATGTTGCGGAGCACGAGTTTGTTGCCATTTTTTACGCGCTTTTCTCTTCTCCCTTACCATTTCTTTTATTTCCGGTGGATATTTTTGGGCATGATTGATTGGCGTTTTCCTTTGATAGGGAGTATTTTTCCACGCGGCGCGCTGCAGAACTTCAACAAAACGATCAATTTCGATTTCGAGTTCAGAAAACGTCCTAAGTGATACTCTCAGTTCGGTATGTTCTTCAACGTCTTTTTTAAAGCCTTCCCAATCAGTTTTTCTGCTAGTTAGTCTAGCAGGTACATCTTTTTTAATTAGGCGTTCGCTCATCGTTAGAATGATAGGGGAATGATCGGAAGAGAGATCAAAACTTTCATCAATTTTAATACATTTGTCTGGTATTCCTTTTACAACAAAGAAATCGATCAGATCGGGTATTTTGTTGTTATCAGTCGGCCAATATGTTGGTTTACCAGTCGAGTGAAAGTCGCATCTGTGTTGCATGCAGGCGTTGTAAAGTGCTCTGCCTTTTTGTGAGACACATCTTGAACCCCAGAAGGTGTGTTTTGCATTAAAATCACCGCCAATAATAAAATTCGGTCCAAGAGAGTTGAAAATATTTGTAAAATCATTTTTTTCAAGCCTGCAACGCAGTGGACAATAAATAGACGAGACATTGAAAGAGTAATGTCCATTTTTCACGCGTACAGTGCTCACTTGCATTGTTTCAAGCTCTATCATAATCTCTTCAGAGTGTTCGATGCAATCTTTTAAAGACGATCCGCCTCTGGCTCTTTCCGACGGGTGATAAGCGTGATAGGTACTGTATCCAGTAATGTTTACACGCGATAGTTTCGTCAGGTGAGTTTCACAGATCAAACATATGTCAATGTCATTTTCCCGTAGAAATATTTCTAGCTCTTCTAGTCTTTGTATGAGACCGTTGGCGTTCCATGCAACAATTTTAAGAAGTTTCGTCATGTTCGTTTTGAAATGCCCCTATTGTTAAGCTTATATTCAAGCTTCTCCAACCTTTCGACAATTAGCGTGTTTGTTTTTGTTTGCTCCTCAAGCCTCGCAAGGATAATAGAAAAGACGTGAGATACGGGGTTTTCCGAATTATCAGTGTTCGTTTTTATTGATGTTGATGCTTGAGCACGCGTCTGCATGTCAGAATCTGATGGCTTTTCTTTAATTTTTACCTTAATGCGGTGTGGAATTTGATCGGTGTTTGATGTCGCAGCTTGAGCGTACGTAAGCGCGCCAGGGTCGGCTCGGTTGTCTCTAGTCACCTTTCTTGCAGCAGTTTTCGACTTTTCCTTATTTACCGGTTTTGAGGGTGGGTTTTCCGGCTTCATAAGTCGATCTCTTCTTTTTTGTAATTCTTTGGCTACTTCACAGCCTCTGTAATTAGCCGGATGCTTACCATTGCAGTTAATATACGCTGCAGGGGTTTTTTTGTTTACACCACACTCTTGACTAAGATGTTTACCGGCGCATTTGACACATCGCGAAAGAAAACATGTATGCTATAAATCAAGAATGTAAGACTTTCAATTCTTTATCAATATGTAAACAAAGTAGTATATTAGACATAAGTAACGATAAGTGTATTAACAACCTATTGTCAAGTAAACCTCACATGTACATTGAAGTAAACAACCAACACATTCCCACCATAGGTGAACTAGCTCCTGGAATCCTCTTATTAACCCTCTAGCAGGACAATTTTTTTGTTTACAAATAAATTATTCTTGATTAATTTTAGTGCGTAAAATACGAAAATGAGACCGAAAATAAAATCAGATTAATCGTTTGAGTTGTGGGTGAGAAAATAGTTAGACGGGCAGGCGCGGGTAGTCCAGGAAAACGGATGTATTTTTGTGGATAAAAAGGCAAGTGCGTTTTTTTTCTCTTTTGTTTTATTAGAGTTAGGAAAACGAACAAAGGAACACAATTTATGGCTTAGTATGATAAATTTGGAAACTTTTTTTTGTCGATGATAGGCACAAATTTACCTTACATTTTAGGCAAAACATTTGGGTTTCCGATTTGCAACGTAACGGGCATCCAATGACAATCCATATGATTTTTTAACGCCAGATGGTCCTGCTTTGGGTGATTCTTTTGTGGGCCGACCAACTGATCTCTTTTCCGGCTTTTGTTGATAGTGGCACAAAGCATTAGCAACTTGGGCACGGAATTTCGGTAGCTCCGCAGTACCTCCTCCAGTATGGATACGTCTATGAAGAAGAAGCACTAACCATTGCCATATCGATGAAATGATAGAATAATTTTAACGAAGCGCTTTTTGTTTTGAGGCGAATGTGGTATCTTCCTATTAGACCGTCCATAAGATCTACGCCCCCCATATGACAGTTGTACTCTTTAATAATTCGTGGACAATCAATTTCAATCAATTTTTTATTTTTTCGATCATATCGAGCCATTTTTTCAGGTTGAGCCTGTGGATTCGCTGTAAGAAACGGCTTAACACCAACGTATGTAGATATAAGCCGAACATTTTTTGTATCCTTCCATAGTACACTCGTTATGTCTACACCATAAGCAGTGCCCACATACTCCTCCATATAACCTCTTTCCTGGTCTTGGAGTGCTTTGTCAGATGACAGCTTGCAGTTATTTACTCGAGTTGCACGAACTGTGCCCAACGCATAAATTCCACGACCTCTTAGGTAAACCAGAAATGGAAGCGACGTATAAAAATTGTCGAAATACAAAATATGATTTTTGAATTCCGCAACTGTTTGTGTTAGACGGACGACAACATTACCAGTTGCTCCCAAATCGGGAGTATTCGGAAGCACCACATTATTATTTTTGCCGCAATAAACTTCGAACCGGTACGAAAAGCCAGTAGAATCGCATAACACAAATAGCTTCATGCCCCATTTATGAGGCTTATTAGGCATATACTGTCTGAATGAGCTAATCATCTTTGTGGACAACACCTGCTCGTCGATGCACAACCGCGCTAGATTAGGAACCGAATCAAATACTTTATTCAAATAATCGTGATTTTGAATAGTGGATCGTGATCAGGGTTCTTATGATCTTTCATTAGTGAGAAGTCATTAAATTGGATATATTTTCTAATAGCATAAAATTGCCTCGAAGTCATGGTTCTACGTATCGCTTCAAATGAATGTTCTCCCCAGTACTCTTCTAGGCTTGGGTAACGATATACTGACATGTAAATCAGTATCCCAATGTACTGCCTAATGTCCACATTAGCAACCTGGAACTTGGTGTTCACATCCTGGTTCCAAGCATTCAAATCACTAATTACACTATAATGGCAGATTTTTTCTAACAGGTCATCACGGAAAAAATATTGAAAACATTCAAATGGTGTTTTCAATTCATGGAACCGTTCAGGAGATCTGTCATCTCCACGAAATACCACCTCGTTGCGATGTAGTTGCAAGTTTTGTTTCGCCAAGTTATTTTGCGAAACTCTGCAGATTTAGGGTCAATTTCCACCAGGTTTGAAGTAAGCCCCTCGTTATTCGGCTGCACATCTGGTCCTCCTTCTTCTTTTTCTAATGGTGGTGAACGAGGTCTTTTTTCACGTCTTCCTTTCAAGCGTGGATGATCAATTGGCGCAGACGAAAGCATTGAGGATTGTTGTCATCTTCAAAGTCGCCGATCGAGTCACTATCATCACCAGATTCAGTATCAGTAGGAACTGAATCCATCATTTCTTGGATCTGTTCGTCACTCATTTTGGACAAATTATATATCCGATGTCGTTCAGGCTGAGAATGTGCCCACTTCTTCTTCTCTTTTGGCATTTTATCAGACATTTCTGCAACCAAAAAACGCAAAGATATACTCAGTTGACATATAAAACGTAAATACAGATCAAGCCATGGATGATAACAAAGAAATCCATGTAAATACAAAGCTATTCATTGAATAACATATTGTTACAAAAGTGGGGAACGACCGAGTCGAACCACCACCACTACTAGTACTACTACTAGAAACTACAAGAAAAGAAGAAAAAAAGACTCACATCAATAAACCGCTGTCGTCAACCGCTGCCATCAACCGCTGCCTTCGCCGTTCACAGTAATCCAATACAACCCGTCCGGTTGTCTGCAGCCATTCGCAGCGAAATTCTCCTCTCGCCTACACTTCACTTCCTAAAGAGACACGAGATTAAAATAAAATTAACACACAGGTAATTAATCTCACCTCTAACTTTAGGCACCTTCCAATGCTCCACCAACACACCACCTCTCCAAAGTCATCTCTCTGGCCCTTGCATCACCATTAACTCTCAGCGCCGAACCAGCGGGTTACCTCCAGCGCATCCGTCATGTCCATCAGCCGTCACCTATCGGAAGAAAATTCCTTAAAAAGGTAATTTCATAAGTACCTCACTACTCACCTGTTCTCTTCCCCAAGGTACCTGCAATGCTTTATGCAGTATCCATCACATCATCTAAGCACAGTCGCCTGAAAAGAAACCCACCCGCAATATCTACCTAGGAAAAAAATTTCACCGCACAAAAGTAAATAACCCCGATTTCAACTTGCGCAATTGTACACGGCTGCACCTGCGCTGGCACAACCGCGGACCCCTCGACTCTCAGCAACGATGTCGGCTTTCCCCATGGCATAGGCCACCGAGGAATCCAGTTTCGTTTACTGGAATAAAGGGATCGAATACACCCGCGGAAAACACCACCGAGGAAGGCAATGATGGCAACAAAATAAGAAAAAAAAAGGTAAACAAAAAAATCTTAATCACTCACCTGTTGCAGAGGGTATCCAAATATAGCCGACAACAAGTTGTGGCGTGTGGACGATTATCTCCATTGGAGTGCGGGTGGACTTCGCACTCCTCCCAGACGGGAAAACACCTGGATTTATCGACCCAAGAACACTCAAATTCGAAGAACGAACACTCCAAGTCGATGCAGTACACCGCGCGGGACTGCTGCCAAGAGGAACCGCACTCTCCTGGAACTTGGTGTCGGAACGTTTTCCTGTACACCGCGCGGGACTGATCGGACGGATGCACACACTCCCGAATCAAAATGAAACACTTTTGCAAAAAGAAAACGCCCGAAAAACACAAGAAAACACGGAAAATACCCGGCGCGGTGGAAAAAAAAAATAAATTGCCGAAAAAAAAGAATGGGAATTCTGACGTCTGTCAGCAATGTCATCCGGGGTACGTTCAGTACACTTTTTGATGCGGCGCTCCCATTCAGATATTCTGCGGGTTGGGTTACATTGGTGTGCTGTAGGATAAAAGGGAAATAATTGGGAATGGTTGGGAAAATACAGGAGCGCGTTTTAATCGCAAGAAAGCGACGAAAAGTGGCAAAAAGAGGAAAAATGCAATTACAAGGGTAACTCCAGGTTCTCCGAGACGATAGACCCCTCGTTGGAGAGGGAAAATTACGGGCAATCAGGGAAAATGGGTGACGATGGCAAGGTGGACAAGTGGAAAATTGGGACAGAAAATTTTCCAAAATGGCGGAGGAAAAATTCGAAAGGCTGGAAGGTAATTGCAAATTTTCATCATTTTTTTCTGAATCTTTCCAGGTGCGAGTGAGATGACAAGAGAGGATGGATAGATTCAACGAAGGAAATTTTGATGGAGAGTTGGAAGCGTTTAAAAGGAGCGCGTTCGGCAGGAGAAATGGCCTTTTTGCTGGAGATAGTCATCGTGTCATGTCCGAAAGTTTGTCGCGGTTATAATCGAAGCAATCGATCGAAAAGTAGCGGAAAAAAAAAGAGCGAGGACCATCGAACGGGACGCGGAAATACCGGATTAACAGAGCAACGTGGAGAAACGAAGACAGCCGAAAAAAAAGACGCAGCACGGAAAACAAATTAGGACAACAACAACATTTTTAAAATTAGCAGCAACAAAATAAAACCTCTCGGGAACCAAAAAATAAATCTGCTGAAATTGAATTAAGAAGTGTTTTTCTCTTTTCTTCGCCTGTGGGTTTTCTTGGTTTTTGTGATTCAATCTTGCTTTTTCCTCCCTCTTCCAGCTACAACCCGGGGTCGCCATCGATAACCCCCCCTGAAGTGTAACAATATATACATTCAAACAAAAACCGGGCAATATACAAGTGCACAAAACTTCATGTCACATGGAATAGCCGATTTAGGCGGGGTGAGTTTGATGGCCGGTAGTGCGCAATTATTTATTGAAAAAACATAAACCACTTTGATAATCACAAAATATTGTAATATGCGAGCTACGGCTCGAGTAGATAAAACAATATTCTGTGAAATTATTTCTTTATTTTCTAGTCTATAGAACAATTCAGGTTCACACTATACTATTCTTCGCAATTCTTTTCTTACAATGTCTCTTTCCTCTCAAATCACTTATCTCCTTTCTTCTACTTAATTTACAAATCCAAACTAATTACTTCTTCTTGTTAAATCTCAACTTTCAATTTATCACAAGATTACAACTTCGCCCATTATCACTTTTCTAATCTCTTCGCCACAGTTTAAAAACTACTGCCCCTTTCTCAATCTCCATCTGTCCTTATATAGTCGCATTTCTGATACCCACAAACTTCTAGCAAATTCTTCGACCACTGGAACAAGAGAAATTCTGATGTAATAATTCTTGCACTTATAATTCCCTTTTATCCCTGATATTATCCGTCTCTTTCGTTGACATGAGCTGTGGAGACTTCATCCCAGACACGAACCTCGAATGAAAGGACAGTTGGGACCAAAATTCTGCCAGAATGAAAAGACACTTCGGAATTTGTTGCATCATACTTTTAGGGAGCGTAGTTATTATTATGCTACAATATAATCAATTTCCTACTTACCAATAATTTTTTTCACTTCCACAAATAACGACAAGTATTTTTTAAAAATATTTAAACTTTTCACTTTGTAGACCGACTATTGTTTCTTTGGCTCGCATTGACAATTCGTTTCTAGCTAACGATACATGCCAAACGAACTGTACAGTAACCGTTAAACTTATATCAGTGTATAGAGAAAAATCCAACAAAAGGCGGCGTAGTATGCCAAAGGAGAAAAAAAATATATATTGACGAAGAATTGGATCAGAATGATGGCCGCCAAAAGGCGGTCTATCCTGCTAGAGGGTTAAACCAATTCGACGATAAGATCGTTCATCATTATTCAGTTCCACAACACAACCATTAAAGTCCAGCAATATACCTTTACAGAGACAGAGGTCATTGAACATAAACCACTTCCAGCAATACTACAACCATCAGCAGCGAAACCACAGATTGAGGAATTGCTATCTCTGGAAATGTTCAAGGAGATATAAATCAACAACAGCCGGTACATCAGAGAATTGAAAATTTCCAGTGAAAGAAAATCCGTAGCGATGATACTACTACTAACGCTAATATTCCTAATCTTCGCATACACGTTTTTGAGGAAAAGATTGATCCCATGAACCAGTTCAAAGAAGAAATTGAACATAGAAGAAATCTCTTTGCATGAACAAAACCTGGAAACAAGAACATCAAGTAGTAATGCAAATATAACTTTCCCATCATCCAGAACAATAGGGGTAGATGACCTTTCACAACATCTTACAACGGTGACATCGAACGTGGGCGTTCGATTTTAAAAGGCGGAGGAGTTAACCCACATACAATTCTTTATTCAACTTCTCATTCGCCTCAAATAACTGCACAGTACTCGTACCTAAGCTTCCAACTGCTGACGCGATCGTCTGGGTCATACGACGCGTGTGCAAATTCTTGCATTCCATCACGTATGGCAGCGGTAACCTGTGGGAACGTGAGTTGGGCATGTGGAGCAGACAGATTAGTACTTAAGCTAGTGTAAGAAAATTCTTTTGAATAGTCGATTTTAATATTTGTAAGGGAAGGTCTGCCCAACAGAGCATCAGAAATAAAGTTTTTTTTAAATAAATAAACTCATGTTTATTTAACTTATATAACAAAATAATATAAGCGCAAAATGCACTAGATTTTAGCAAGAGCATTAAAAGATCTTAATGCAATGATATTCCCACCCTCCACCTTTCCCAAAAGTATCTTATTATCGTTATACCATACATATTTGTAACCTTTTTTTCTTTTTAACCTCTTTCGCTTGCATAAACAATGCCTGAGTATATTGAGTGAGAGCATCATTAATACAAATAACACTCTTTTTAATTTTACTGCTATTATCTTTGCCGCTGTTATCAATAACATATGTGTTCAAGGTGCTTTTCTTCTTCCATTTGTCATTCATTATCCATTGTTTGAGAGCAAAATCTGAGAACCTCACACAGATAATGGTTTTGCTTTCCAAAGAGCGAGAGCGATCATTTACTATTGTTTTGATACTTCGAGCTTTCTTAACGTAGCACTTTTCAATGTCATCTTGGGTAACCTCTACATCTAATGCATCACGAAAGATTTTCAGTGCGACACTCTGAGAGTTTGAGTCACCTACGTCAGTCAAACCAGCAATTTCAATGCAGTTCTTCAGAGAGCTTTGTTGCTGCCAATTGAGCTCGCTTTCAAGAATGTTTACCTTTGACTTATTATTCTCATCTTGAAGCGCCTTTATGGATTGAAGAAATTTTTTATTTACTTCTTCCAGGCTAGCAAGTTTCAAATAAATCATCTGCAGTGTACATTCTTCATCACGTGAAATAGAAGCAGCTGCTGTTGTTGTTGTTGTCAGTTGATGATGAGTGCCAATGCTATTAGTAATAGCGGGCGGTGGTGCCCGCTTGGTAATGCTTTCAGCAGTTTCTGTAATATGCAGTGATCAGCGACGATGCACTGAGCATTTATCACAACGAAATGGCGTTCCACTAGCTTTCATGTAATCTGCATCTTGGTTTAGGAGATTAACACATTTGTAGTGAAACAAACCCTTGCAATCCGCACAGAGAATTTTAAAATTATAATTTCTTTCAATTTTTCAAAACAGATTGAGCAACTCATTTTGATAAGAAAGAGCTTTCAAAAGAGTTACGCACCCCACGACACTCAGAAGAGAACTGTTGTATCCGGAAGACGAACGGAAAAAAATGCACTGCGAAATCCACTTCTCCTCTTCGGTGTATTTTTTTGTACTCTCAGATAGAATGAGCTTCGAAAATGCCTTAGTATTTTGATCAATACCAAGCAATAAATCAATTTTCTCTTGGATACTCTGCTTTTCCCGCACTTGCAGCCTTTTTTTCTTTTGAATGATGAATTCTCTGCAGCAAATTTATTTTCGATTTGCGATTTCCTTTTACAGTTATCCTTAAGCTATTGCTCAATTTCTTAAGCATCGCAATTCTTTAATATAAATAGATTGCCTTTTTATATGAGTCTCACAGTTGGCGCAAGTAAATTCAACGTTGTCATTGAATCTTTTTCTTGATAACCTTTTTGAAGAAAAGTTTATTTCTTCTACTGTAACATCATTCGAATCCAGTACTAATTTATTGCAGTTTTCATATGTCACCTTAGCTCTTTGTTGGATCAAAACAAATGAACTCGTCATCAGATATAGCAACACTTCGTTTTAACAAGAAAGAAGGTTAAGCATTTTTTTTTTAAATATTTCTTTCCAATAAAGGCATTCTTAAAATGTTTGCTGCATATAAAGGGCGTTTTAAGACTTTTTATGTGTTTCCGAGACCCGTCTGCTAAAGCTAGCCATTCATCGTATTTAACTGTACCTTTTTTAGAAAATTTAAATAATTTTCCATCAGGCAATTCATTTTTGGTTATAAAACAGTGTCCAATTGCGCACTTCGTTATTTTCCAGGACATTTTTTCCTTGGAGACAATTTTCTTATGCCTTTTAAATTTTTAGTATATGTATGTAATATATATGAATGTTAGTAATTAACCTGAAAATTTAATGATTGATATTCGAGCAAAATCTCTCAAACCTTCTCTTCATATACAACGCATACGCATTTACAAAACTTCCATTTATGAAAATTTATCCTTTTGCTGCGGTGGTATGGCAATCACACCGTCATGCATCTTCATGCCCCTTCCCGCATACCCCTTTACACTTCCTCACCTCGTTCGTTTCCATGTCACAACACACGATGAGAAAAAGAACTTTTCCCACACGAGCGAACGGAGTGAGGAAAAAGAAAAAGCTTTATTGGTGGTGCTTATTCTGAAAGCTCTCTGTCTGCCAGGACAAAAATACGCTTAATTTTTTTATATGGAAGTGCGACATCTGAGTAGTTTATTATCTATGGCTGAACTATACTAGTAGAATGCTTTCGTACGACCACTTCCGAAACAGAGCGAATGCACAGGACATTGACGTATAAATATATGGACTGCTAGTAGCCAACTTCGGGTTGGTTCCAACATTAGCGCTAGCGCTCGTGGTTCCGGAAAAAAATAGAAGCTCACACTTTTTGAAATGCCGTTGGTCTACTATTATTTGAATTAATAATAAATTAAAAATAGCATCTCAATACTTTAATTATTTATTGGACTCTGCAGAAATGATTGGTGAAACATAGATGTAAGTAGTTTATATACTGAATTAGATTCACACGTACTTGAATGTGATATTCTTGAAAACCATAAGTATTTATTAATAAAAACTGTGATTGAAATATACGCAAAAGTGATATTACATAATATTAGCAAAAAGACTAATGTAAATCAACATAAACAATTGATTCGAAATAAATATACCAATATTGTGCAATTTATGGGGCAATAAATAACGAATTTTTATTCAAATTTTGTTGGAATCCATCTGTTGGAACTTGCACATTTTCGACTCGACATCTGTTGCAAAAATGTGTCAACGATTTGAATCTCAGCCGTTTTACTTTGCAGTTCCATATAGACTCCATAGATGTCCCTGTCAGTCTATGGAGAAATATAGTTGGCATTTTGTTCTACATTTTTCCGCTCGGAACCACAAGCGCTAGTTATGTTGGCGTCATTTTTTGGGCAGAGATTGTATGAAAGTGACTACTTACATCTATGTTTCAGCAATCATTTCTGCAGAGTCCACTAAATAATTAAAGTATTGAGATGCTATTTTTAATTTATTATTAATTCAAATAATAGTAGACCAACGGCATTTCAAAAAGTGTGAGCTTCTATTTTTGTCCGCTCGGAACCACGAGCGCTAGCGCTAATGTTGGAACCAACCCGAAGTTGGCTACTAGCAGTCCATATATTTATACGTCAATGTATTTATACGTCAATGGGATTTGTATTGTGTGACCATAATAGCTTTTTGCTTCGATTCGTTAAGTTTCGTTCACTTTTGCTCACTTACGAAAGAGCGAATCCATACGCAACGTGTACGTATGAAAACTTGACAAGCGGTCGCCCATCTAAGTACTAATAGCGCCCAATGGTGCTTGATTTCGGTGATCGGACGAGAACCTTTGTTTCCGAACACATACGCCTGTTATGGGCTACTTGAGAAATTTACAATACTGAAGGAAACTTAACGTAGAATTATGACATTTACTTCCGATTGCTTCCGACTATTATAGTTCAGCCTTGAGTTGTTTCCGCATTTTCCCCTCCGTGTGTGACTTTTTTCCGGTTCACGTGGTCGTCCCCTACACGTTCGTTTGACAGGGGGAAATAAGAAAACAATTCACAAAGGCGGCGAATGACGAACCAATATGTGAGAAATCTTACAGCGGTGGTTAATGAATTTAGATGGTTCTTCTCAATGCTCCTCCTAGTCGCGCAGTGACTGTTTACCTTAATACCCTTCATCCGGTGCGGAATGGGAAGATATATGCTCAGAGAAGAACAAAAAGGATTAAATTTGTACCCAGGTGGTCCCATCTGTTCGAGGCTGGGAATCTATGACGAAAAGAACAGGTGAGTTATTTGAATTACCCAATTAACAAATTCCTTCTTTCAGATGACGGGGGAGGTAGTGATTATGATAAGCTGCTGATATCACGAGTGTGCAGACGGACGGGCCGGCCACTGGCGAGGGACACGTTCTAGTATGGAGATGAGGGCAATACCTGTAGTATTCAGACGACTTCGATTGAGGACTATGGCTGAACATTTACCAATAGTCCAGTGCGATAAGAAATTAGAAAACACTCGCGATTAGAGGAGACCGTTTAAGAAAGAATTTGCTAAATTTTCAAGGAACACAGTCAACAATCAGCCTTATTTGTCACCCACAAAACTTCGAAGACCAAAAGTTTTATCAAGACCTAGATCTGTAAGTATCTCTAATTATTTAACATAATTATATAGGAACGTGCGGTAAACCGAAAATTTACCAATAGTCCAGTGCGATAATCCAAGTAAGAAATTAGAAAACATCAGAGATTCCCTTAAATTGAAAAACTTAAAGCAGATACTGAACAGTTTTAAAAAAGAACACGCACTCTCTCCAGCTAGATGATCAAAAAAACATTAATGAAATTGAAGGTGAGTGTGATAATAAAAATTTCAAAAGGCTCATCATTTCCTTTCTCGAATCTGAACTAGAATTATTATGTACTTATATCCCCCGAAAATAAAAATATAAGCAACCTTAATACTACCATCGATTAGTGACCTTATTTTCAGGCGGATAAGGTCCTACAGTAAACGATGATTTTTTGTGGTGTTGTAAAAAGGTACTTAATGCCTCTCCGAGGTAGAACAGAATGCATTCTTAAGCATATTCATTACTAGATTGCGATTGCTTATCAGTTAGTAAATCATACCTATTTGCCTCGAGAGACTTAATCAAAATTAGTGATCAAACTCATAACGATGACGCAATATGTTTTTTTGATTTGATTTGATTTGATTTCTTTATTTAGCCTTAAGCTATTTTTTGTACAATTGTTCTTAAAAACTAAATAACTAACTAAACATTTAATTGTAGTTTAATTTAATATAATGAACTAACATACATTTGAAAGTTTTAATGTTGCGTTCGTTTTTTAATTCATTTGGTAGACTATTAAATAATTTTAATCCATTATACAATAAAATATTTTGCGATCTATTAGTAGAAAAGAAACCAAGTCTGAAATCATCTCTATTTCTCAAATTATATGGTTGAACATCTGCAACATAAACCAATTGATTTGTTAAATACTTTGGTGTAAGACCATTTTTTATCTTAAATACAAATAAAATTACATTCATTAGGGTCCTTTGGTTTATTGTTAACCATTTTAGAGTGTCAATCATGAATCTAATAGGCGTTAATATGTTACACATCAAGATACATCTCATTCCTCTATTTTGCAATTTTTGTAATCTTTCTTTAAATTGATTTTGACTAAGGAATACAATTGTTGAACAGTATTCAAAGTGTGGTTTTATCATGACATTATAAATTTTTAGAGAACTATTTATTGATAACTTTGGCCTGATTCGTTTGAAAAAAACAATTTTCTGAGCAATTTTTTTTACAAATTTCATCTAAATGTTTATCAAATATTAATTGTTTATCAATTATAACACCCAAATATTTTATTTCATTTACTTTATCTATTGTAACATTGTCAATAATAATATTTTTATCTGATTCTGCATTTATGATCATTGATCTAGTTTTACTAGTATTTAGTTTTAATTTATTCATTTCTAAATAATTTGATAAACTTTCTAAATCTGTATTTAGTTGCTCAATGCAAACATCCACCGAACCTCCAGATACAAAAATAAGTGCATCGTCTGCAAAAAGCCTGATTTCAGAAAACTGAAGAACCTTCTCCATGTCGTTGATATAAATGATGAAGAGCAGCGTTCCAAGAATTGCTCCTTGAGGTACTCCTAATTCTACCGTCAAAGGTTTTGAGATGTAGTCTGCCAGTCGAGTTCGTTGTTGTCTGTTTGACAAATAACTTTCAAACCATCTCAGTTCAACTCCATGTACTCCATTTTTTTTTTTTTTGAGTTTCTCAATAAGGATTGGTCTGGATATAGTTTCAAACGCCCTCTTAAGGTCCAAAAATACCGCTACTATTACCTTTCTGTCATGCACGTCTGTTTTCCATTGTGTTACCACCAGATTTAAAAGCGACTCACAACTGTGTTGCCGCCTAAATCCAGATTGGCATAGGTTATTGCATTCCATATGTCTACTCAATTGTTTAAAAACCAGTTTTTCGAAAATTTTGCTTTCAGTCAGTAACATATTTACTGGACGAAATTCCACTGGTTTATCCGTGTTTTTTATCTTTTCGATAGGCACCACCATAGATTCTTTCCAACAGTCGGGGAAAATTCCAGAACGGATCGATTCATTGATGATATGAAGGAATATTGGCCCAAGAATTTCGAATGCGCTTAACATCATTTTAACCGATAAAAGGTTAAAATCTTTCTTATTGTTCATGCTCTTCATCGTGTCTTTTAGCTCACTGATTCCTATTAATTTAAATTTAAAACTGCTTTCGTTAATATTTTCTATTTGGTTGACATATGATTTAAAAGGAATATTGTCGCTAATTTCTTTTACGCTAGTGATAAAGAATTCGTTTAGTGTATTTACTATGATTTGTTTGTTTGTTATAATTTTTCAATTATAATTGATTTTTTTATTTCACTTTTTTCTTCATGTAACACAAGCGATTTTATTGTCCTCCACATTGTTTTTTGGTCACTGGCTCCATCCACCTTCTTGCAATATAATTATTTTTTGCTAACGTTAGTTCTTGTATATATTTATTTCTAAGGCTTTTATAGATATTCCAGGCATCTCTTGTATTTGTCCAAACAGCAATCCGATAGCATTGAATTTTGCTTTGTTTCAAGTTGAATAAATATTGATTGAACCAACCGCTGCACTCATTATTGCCTCTGCATATTCTTCTTACTACCATCTTTTGGACAGCTTTGTTGAGTGAATGACAAAAACATCTTGTTACTTCGTATAAATTATAATTAGTATTTGTCGTAAGGATTCCATTATTTCGTAGCTCGTTGCGAAAGGTCTCTTCATTAAACACCATAGTTTTATATATTTTCAGACTTTTTTCCTGATTAATTGACTTCATTTCAATTCCAATTTCAAGTGTTTCGTGGTCACTTATTTTAAAGTCTGTTTTCACTATGGCGTTAACACCCCTAAAGTTTGTCACAACGTAGGCAACTAAGGTCGATGAAGTATTTGTTATTCTTGTTGGTTCTACAACAATTTGTTGAAATGAATTGTCAATTATGGTTTGTTCAATTTTTCTCTTGTAAGTGTCATTTTCAAACCAATCAATATTGAAATCACCCATTATCACCACGTCCTTGAATAAGCAGGACAATTCCTCTATTCTAGACCTAAAAAATTCGCAGTATTTAAAGTGACTTTTATAGCCAAATACCAAATCATTTTACCGATTGCTAATTCATTCAAAATTTCTACCTCCCATTCCGGTTTAATGTAGAAGGTTACTCCACCAGTATGATTGGAGATACTATTGCACCTCACTATTTGGTAGTCTTTCAACATGATTTCGGAATTTTTTACGTTTTTTGCTAAATGTGTTTCAGTTAAGCAGATAAAATCAAATTCCTCTTCTAGGGTCAAAACTTCTAATTTAATTATGTTGCATTTTCCTCCAATGTTTAAATAAAGACACCTTAAATGTTGCTTTAATTGTTAATATTCGATTCTTTCAGTTTCAATCCGTAATTTTCGCTGAAGTGTGCGACAGGAAGTGTCTCTGCAGTCGTGGTTTACAGTGATATCTACTTACTTATGTCCTGTATCCCCTTGTGGGTCCTAGGGCCTCTACAACGCCTACGCGCCATCGTGTGCGATTTCTGGAAATGTGCCTCAGCTCTCTCCAACTCTTTCCCAGTTACCGCGCTTCCTTCTCAACTGTTCTGCGCCACGTACTCCTAGGACCACCGCGTATCCTGCCATCCTGGGTAAGCGGGTTCCATTGCATCGCTTGGTTAGCTATGGACCCGTCACCCTTTCGGAGAGTGTGACCGATCCACTGCCACTTTCGTCGTCGTTTGGTTGTGCCTATAGGTTCATGGTCTGTTATCTGATAAAGCTGTTCGTGAGAGTTACGGTTTGGCCAGAATATCCTTAAGATGTAACGTAGACACCTATTGACAAACGTTTGCAGCTTCCTCGTGATAGTGACGGTCACTCTCCAGGTACCACATCCATATAGCAACACGGATTCAACGTTGGAACGGAACAGTCGTAGCTTGGTGTTTAAGCTAATTGCATTACTTCGCCAAACTATGGATAGCATCCCGTTTGGTTGTGCCTATAGGTTCATGGTCCGTTATCTGATAAAGCTGTTCGTGAGAGTTACGGTTTGGCCAGAATATCCTTAAGATGTAACGTAGACACCTATTGACAAACGTTTGCAGCTTCCTAGTGATAGTGACGGTCAATCTCCAGGTACCACATCCATATAGCAACACGGATTCAACGTTGGAACGGAACAGTCGTAGCTTGGTGTTTAAGTTAATTGCATTACTTCGCCAAACTATGGATAGCATCCCAAACGCAGATTTTGCTTTACCTATTCGGCTGGCTATATCCAGTTCGGTTCCGCCATCGGTTGAGACAATACTCCCAAGGTATTGGAAACTCTCTACTCTCTCAACCGTTTGTCCAGCAATGCATATATGAGTTGATGAGTTTGGTCCTAGGCTGATCATTTTTGTTTTTGCCGACTTAATTTTCAGCCCAACGACTTCTGCTTCCCTCTCCACACTTGCTGTGATTTGGTGAAGGTCCATTATACTGTGAGACAGTAGGCATACATCGTCGGCGTAGTCGAGGTTTTTGAGTTCAGATGTAAGAGTCCATCGAATTCCTCCATTTCCTGTTGATAAGGCCGCATTCAGCACATCGCTAATCACCAATAAAAACAATATTGGTGAAAGTATGCAGCCTTGCCGAACCCCACTTTGGACTTCGAATTCCTCAGACAGCCTTCCTCTGTGCAAAACGTGACATGTGGACCCATCATATGTAGCCTTGATAATTGCTATTAATTTATCCGGAATGCCTCTCCTGCGCAAGGCACGCCAAATAAATTCCCGATTGACACTGTGTCCTGGTCGACACAGGAGGATCCAGAGCGGAAACCTGCTTGTTCGGCGTCAAGTGTGTCTTCAAGGTGTTCTTTGATTCGCTCCAGGATGATTCTAGCTATTATCTTGGCCACAGCAGGCAGCACGCAGATACCTCTCCAGTTTTCGCACTGCATTAGGTTGCCTTTTTTAGGGAGCTTGACAATCATTCCCTTTTTCCACTCATCTGGAAAACTCTCGGCTTCCCATGTTCTCCCGACAAGTGGGAACAGTAGCTCTGCCGATGCTGTTGGCGCAGCTTGAAAAAGCTCCTCGGGTATGCCGTCAAGTCCTACCGCCTTATTAGTTTTCAGTGCTTTGATTGTGGTAATAATCTCCTCTTTACTGGGGGTTGTGGTGCGAATTCGGGACACTACGGACACTACAGTCTGACTTTGGTGCATATTGCTGGCGAATACTCGGTTTAGAACCGAAGCAAAATGCTCCTTCCATCTCTTCAGTTGATCCTCATCCGATATTAGCAACGAACCGTCTAAGCCTTTCACTGGGTGTTGAGTAGAGCTAGTACAGTGATAACTGCTAGTCGTAGATTTTCTTTTGCCCTTGAGCAATTGATGCATTTAAGAATGGCCCTTTGGCATTCCTTGTATGTATGCCCTACTTCGCTGCATTTAGCACAAACTTGGTTGACTTCTTTGCAGTGACTTGATTTGTGGTTAAAACCCCAGCATTTATAGCACCGCAGCACATTTAAGCTCTCATATGCTGGACATCTATCCCATTCGATATTTATATTTTTCTCCTTTATTACGTTTTCAAACCCTCTTCCGTCAATTTCAATTAATGCGTTGAAGGTTTGTGGGTTTTTAAATCACCTATACACCTTAATACATTTGATATCGGTGCATTCTACATTTTTTTGGCTTTTTATTGCATTGATAATTCGTTCTCCTTCCATATTTTCAGTCATACCAGTTATCAATACTTTTGTTTTACGCATTGTAGGAAGTTGAATTTCGTATTTATCACTCATTTTTTCTTTCATTTTAGCTAGAATGAGCAAGTGCTGAAGCTTTGCAAGGAGGCAGCTGATAAAAAATATGTAGCAGCAGAAGGCCTTGAAGTTAACAAAAATGCTCTTAAGTAAAAGCGGCATCCCAAACCCTCACCTCTGTAAATTTTATAATTCAAAAAGCTTTAGATATGAATTGACTTTAACAGACGGCTTTATTCCTAAATGCTAAATCCGTATGAGATATTTTCTAACCCAAATGTCCCCAACCACATCCTAAGTACTAAAATAAGAATATTAAGGAATTAATTTCAAGTCTACAACAAAAATATGCGCTATAGCGACCAAAAAGATTACAAATCCATTACAGCGAACGTAACTTGTAACTTTTGTCACAAAAGATTTTTCTGCATGCATTGTAAAATCCCCAATCTTGACATCCGCGATTGCCGTCGGTTAAAA
This sequence comes from Pocota personata, assembly GCA_963082735.1. Classification (NCBI taxonomy): domain Eukaryota; kingdom Metazoa; phylum Arthropoda; class Insecta; order Diptera; family Syrphidae; genus Pocota; species Pocota personata. The sequence continues at coordinate 172,050,988 of OY720429.1, read as the reverse complement.
TTCACACAAAATCTAAGTAACCCAAGGGAGACCTTCCAAGTGATAGCTCTCAGAACAATAACAGAGCGACTCAAATAAGATCCAATACTAGCTCTTTATGGGTTTATAATTTGTGATGACTTTTGTAGACGCCAAGGACATTCAGTAATTGAATGTCACCAAAAAGTAAAATGGGATTCGAAGAACCCGGGAAACGGATAATATTCGCCAGATCGACAAAACTAAAGCAATAAAATAAAATAGGGTACCCTCAGATGCCAACAACTACTGTTCCTAGTATTAAACTTCCTTTAGATATAGGCCTAAACGTCAATACAAAGAAATTATAAATTTGGATCAGGAACAGCACTAGAAAACTTCTGGTCTCTCCAAACTACCTCGTCTCTCCGACGATGGACTATTTGGGAACGATTTCCTTTCAATAAATTGTAATGTGGAGATGCCTAACCGCCAACTAAAGTTTCCTCACACGGAAACCAACCCACAAGAGTTGAACATCCCTCTTATATTCACTAACCTTCCTGAAGAAGCAGCCAAAGTGAATCAGCCTACAGAAGAAGCAGAACCCGAAGACAGAAGGCCAAAAACCAATGCTCCTCGCGAAAGAGCAGTCGAAGTAGGACAATTTATAGGCAAAGTGGTAACCAAAAATGTTAAATATACCGTTTGTTGCATCCCCAAGACTTCTACTGAAGAAGTTGGCTGCACAACCTCAGCGATAGAAACTGAAATGGTAATATCAACTACGTCGGGTGCTAAAGGCGTCAAAGATGGGGTACCAGAAATTATGCTCAGTGAACATGTTTAGGTACCCGCGCGATTGCAAGAGATATTAGCCTTACCGATAAGAGTACCGGAAGAAATACCGGAGAAATGTGTCTAACTACTTATTGGATACAGGCCCAAAAGTTCTAATTGGGGCCCTCAATGTAACAATCAACCCGTGAAAACAACACGATTAACTTTAGAACTGGTCCCTAGTAAGAATTGTCTGATAGTCCTTTTGGAAACCGAAGAAAAACGCTTTAGAAAACACTGAAGTCCACCAAAATGCATAAACACAAATAAAAAATGAAACACTATAATCTGCTCAATCCAACACGTTAAATACCTGTTCCCGGACAACGAACTTCCGAACGAAGCCCAAAATAACCATAGGCTAGAAAAGCTCCAAAAGGCAGAATCTAAGTTTTGATGAAAAGAGGACCATTATAGGTCTCTCTAATGAGTATTATGATATATTAGATTTTAAAAGTGGCAGTCTTACATATATAATTACTATATCGCGTGAGATTCTGTTAATGTATAGACTGCGGAGACAAAAGGGCAAGTAATCAATAATCAATTGAAGGAAAACAAGCCCTTGGAACTCACCTCTCCTGGTAGTTCCTAAAAAGCGGGTCCAGAAGGTGAAAGTAGATGGCGAGTCGTGGTCGATTTTAACAAACTCAACGATAAGACCATTAGCGATGGTTACCCCATTCCTCGAACTGAGGATATACTGGATCAGCTCGGTCATTCCTGTTACTTCTTGACCCTCGATCTAGCCAGCGGCTACCACCTAATACTGGCGAATACAAAAGATCAATCTAAAACAGCATTCAGCACCAACTACGGGCACTATGAGTTTAAATGCATGTCGATTGGGTTAAAAAGAACTATGTTCTCACCGGTCTGTAAGGCCTAGAACTCTTTTTATTCTAAGATTATATTGCCATCTATAGTAAACATCTTAAGGACCATAACGATAAACTCAGAATAGTTTTCCACAGACTAAGAAAACACAATCATAAATTGCAGCCGGAAAAATGCAGGCTCTTACAAAAGGAGTTTGTCTACTTAGTCTACTTAGGACGTATGATGTATATGTAGATGTGTAAACGTCATTAACTATCATACATTATGTTTTTATATATAAGAAGTCAGTTGACTCATTCACTTCACTGGCAAAAATTAAAAAAAAAACAGCAAAACAGAAACTCCATAAACCCAGAAATAATAAATAAAACACCAGTGGGAATAATCACCAGCTCCGAACACATTCAAACAGCGTTAAAAGATTCTCCCTTTGACGGAGACCAGCGAATTGTACGAGTAAAAACTTATAAATGGTTTCGTAAAAAGCTTGGAGAAATACATTAAACGATGTAAAAAATGTCAGACAATGAAAGCGACACCCCCTTTATGAATGCCGATGATGATCACGGATATCACTGGGAGACCTTTTCTTAAAGTGTATTTATATATTTGGAGCGATCCCATTCCGGTAACCCATATATTCTAACTTTCCAGGATAACCTTACCAAATTTACAGATTGCTATGTTTTACCAAACAAAGAGTGTCAAACTTTTTTGATCAAATAGTCACACTCTACGGTATTCCTAAACGGATTGTCACAGATCAGGGAACGAATTTTCAGTGACCTATCTATATATAAAGGGCAATGCAAACTGCTCAAAAAGAAAAATTCCAAACATCGGCGTACCGTCCACAGTCGAACTGTACTCTTGAGAGACCACATCATCCCATAGTTGGGAGTAGTATAACAGATACTCCTAGAAACCCCAAGTGATGGGAACAAATTTTAAGGACAGCGACCTTTGTTTACAATAATTGCTTCCATGAAGGTACACAACTCATGTCGATGGAATGTCTGTATGGTTCCACATGTGATGAACTATCTAATTTAAAATGAGACCCTGAACTCTTGTATAATCGTATTGTCAGGTTGTATTAGTGCCTGGCCTTCTAAATACAATCGCCAAAATAGGTAGAAAGCAAGTTGTAATACATTTCAATCGTTTGAAGCCATTTTATGAATAAACAATTTCTCTTACCAAACAGCCTACTAAAGTAGTCTTTTGTGTTTTAACCCTAGATTGACTCTCCCAACAGTACGTAATGTACGCGTTAAATACCACTGGAGAATACTATATAGGCGAGTTGTGGGTCCACCACAATGGACAACAATAATGAAAACGAAATTTACAGTAGGTTAGGTTAGATTCAAGTGGCTGTCTGTGCCCTAAGCACAGACACACCTAGACCAGAGTACGTGCATTGTGATACCACAGGAAAAGGGGATTTCTCCCGTCCTACCTTAGAACCAATTGGAGCTTGTAATGAAACGATGGAGGTTCCTAACATTCGAGTTAACCTTCTTCTGACAGAAAGCGTCGGACAAGTGCAGAGGAGATGGAGAGTTGTCTTCTTCACTACAATTTCTACAAAAGTCGTTAGGCAAAAGACCTTTTTGCGTACCTTCCATGAGACAGTGTCCCATAATGATACCAATTGTTGCGCTGATATGCTTCCTGCTAAGGGAGACCAACCCCTTCGAGCGTTTCTGATCCAACTAGTGACATGACACTTAATGCCAGAATCCCACCTGAATTTGGTCTCCTTGATAGCATTTGGCTTAAGCAGAGAGGTACAATTTGCCAACTTGTGCACTGCCTGGCAAGATCATTGGCCCTACAGTACCTTGGAATAATATGCCTATGTCCGGCACCCAGCACAGGTGAATGTTGAATAGCTCTGCCATCTCATTAAGAGACATTCCAAAAATTTCTTTGATCGCCATTCTCTCCGCCTGGAAAATGCTACCTGTGTAGAAATATACGGATTCTTTGTCTGTGGTCACGTTACCCTCAGAACCTAATCTAGATTGGATGGTGGCTCGGAAGTTTTTATTGAAAGAGAACCTGGGGAGGGTGTAGCATGTGTTTTCTGGAATGAATTCTAGGTTCTGAAGAATTGTGGAGTGGCCTGTGGATATGCTGGACCACTGTAAGGTGGAATTGAGTCGAATGGCTGCACTGCATGCCATTTGCTTGCCAAAGAGGTTTAGTGGTATCAGATAAAACAGAATGTCTGGTACATCCATAGGAGTGGTTCTAAGTACACCACTAATGCACAATTACACACGAGTTTAACAAAACTACTTACGTAAATATATAGGAAAACAATCACTCGTAAAATGGCTACAGAAGAGTGCGCAGTCAACATTTTGTTTAACGTTCTCAATGCACTTCACGAATTCAATTTCCCTCAAAAGACTTATTTATTAAAATGACTAGACCCAACACCGTAAACTCATTTCGGACACCTCAGTTAACAGCGCAAGACATCCTAGAAATGAAACAACCGTGCCAAGTATAAATCCTTGGCCAGGCTATTCATTATCAGGGAGATTCAAGGCCTCCTTAACCATCATACAACCGAAATATTATCCTCTGATTAGTGAAGAATTATCCCAATTAAACTTAATTAATCTGTTTGCCGCCATCCCCCATTCGAACTCTGCTCAATTAGTAATGAGCGTTGATACCAATGAAATTGTGCAAAATGCACCCAAACATTGGAAGCAATTGGAACACAGCTAAAAAAAATCTCTCCTCATGAGAGTTCGTCTCATGCCTTATCTACTACTTCGATTTCAGTCACCAGTTTTTTCATAGGGTACTAATCTTCCTAATCATAAAGTCATTTTTAAATATCCATAGAAAACGGAGAATACAAAACTCCGCAGCCAGGGATAATATTGTAATATTATCAATATTATCCCTATACATTTTGAACTCTCATCATCTCATCCAATCCACTCCCCTTTCCAAGACTGAATCCCCTTCTAAGGCGGCATCTACTCAAATCATAAATACGCTTACTTGTAGCCCAACTTAAAAATTTAACAATAAATTTTATTTAATTTTTTTAAATTAAAAACATGTGAAATTTATTGTAAACCCAAAAAAAAAAAACTAAATTAGTAACTAAAATAAGTAAAAATAGTTAAATAAATAAACTAAACCAGAAGCACAGAAATACAATAAACAAATAAAAATAAATTGCTAAATAAATATTTCAAACAAAGAAGCCTTCTAGTTTTAGTAATTATTAACGTAAAACGTACGTAATTGAAATTCTACAAGAGTGACTATTGTAATGGGTTTATATATCAAAGTGTTTTCCTTAAGTTAGGCAGGGCGTGAACGGCATAGCAGTTGCCAGAGTTCTACTTCTATGAGTAGGGCTAAAAAGCTAGAATGAGAAACGCCTTGTTTGAAAGTCAAGTTGAATCTGATTTAGTTTAAAAGAATCGATCTTTATATACTAATTCCCCATCAGCATTCCCAATGCACATCGATATCTAGTGGGTCGCATGCCATCATATTTCGGCTTATTAGTCATGACCTAAAAGTTATATTTCTATTTCCCCAAACACTTACTACACATTGTATCGATCACACAAAGAGTCAAACACTTCTCAAATGACACGTTAGTAGGTCAGCTTTATGCACTGCGACATAGTGCATCACTTATGACTTCTATCGAAGTATTTTTGCCTTTCTTATGCGTTAGCACTTTGGCGTGTGCCGTCAAGTGTTTTTGTTTTGTGATCGTTGACTTTATGTGATATTGCATAATTTATACAATGTGTGTTCTTCTTGCGTGTACAATGTGGTCTTGGGTTTTTGTTTTGGTGGGTACACTACACTATCAACCCAGAATTGAAACAAAAAATTGTTTACTAGTACTAAATGAAGTAACACAAAAGTAACACAGCAAGAACCGTTTAAAATCTAAATTTTACACAAGAATCACTATTGAAATAAAATTGTATATAAAAATAATCTCGTGATTTCGTCAAGTGTTCAGTCTTACTAAACACGAAAACTTATATGTATCTTAATTAAATAATTATTCCTCTTCAAAGAATAACTAAATTCCAAATAAGTGGAAGGTAATTATTACAAGCAAAAGCACGGTTCTTTTTCACCGGCTACATGAGGCGGTCAGTCGTTCGCACACGGGTATATATAACAAATTTCAATGCTAGCATTCACGGGAACACGAGAGGCATAGTACACCCAGAAGTAGTTTACACTGGTGGCATGCATTATAAATCAAAATAAAAGTCAAAAGAAAAAAAAACCCAATTGGAACTATAGGGTGGCCAGATAAGAACGATAAGAAAAGAAATTTAGATAAAGCAACAACGGTGTAAGATATCAAATTGATTCTGGCTTTCCTTTGAAGCCACATTCATGGCAATATATATTAGATAGCAAATCATTTAAATGTCCGCCTCGGCTTCGCTGGCAGTGCTTCAAGCGGTCGCACAATGGAATATGCTAGTACAAGTGCTGATCAAAAATACCTTTTGCCAATGCTGCAAATTGCATATGTTTTTGGTCTTATTTATTAGCTACGAAACCAAACTTTAGTATTCACTTATTTTTGTATGTATTAGTATACAAACTAGAGAGTAAATTACATTGGAAACCGACATTATGCAAATTCTGTATATTTTGGCTGGAAAATTCTTTACGTTCAGAGTAAAATTTCGGGCATTAGTTCCAAGAAAAGTTATATTGTTTGATAGTTATATAGAATCACGGATCCTGAGGTTGCAATGTGACCAATTTATGCTCCTATCTACATATGTATGTAACAATCTACCTACCTATCGCACTTATTTAACTCTCTTTATATTTATATTTAGTTATTAAATCACGAAAAGAAACATTTACTAAATATGTACGAGTGAAACTGAAATATATATATGGATTTTGGTCAGCATTCTAAATTCAAACGCGAGTGAAGCCTCGAGCAAGGGTAAGTTTTTGTTAAATATGTACTTGATTGAATTCATATACAAAGTTTTAAAATCAAAAAAGTTATAGATTTTTGATCAGAAACTGACCCATATATTCCATAGTGGGTCGGTCCATTTTTTGATGACTCGGTCCAATACGAGTATGTGCGGCGTTATTCAGACAATAGCGACCTCGATCTCATCCAAAGTGGTTGGCTTGTTAGCGTAGACTAAGGACTTGACGTAGCCGTGAGATGACCCAGCCGCCAAATTTCTCTGTCACCACTTCGAGCGTTGCGTCGCTTGTATGACATGTAGCGCCGTCTTGTTGGAACCACAGCTCGGATATATCGATGTTGTTGAGCTCTGGCCACAGAAAGTCGGTTAATATCGCTCTATACCAAGGACCATTGACGGTAACGGTATCTTCTTCCTCATTTCGAAAGAAATAAGGTCCGATGATACGGCCGTGCCATAAACCGCACCAAACGGTCAATCTTTGTGAATGCATTGATGCGTGGTCGAACACTTGTGGATTGTGGTTGCTCCAATAACGACAATTTTGCTTGTTGGCATAGCATGACATGATGATGACATCCATCCATCAAAATATCAAACTCATGTTTGAGGGTAGCAACATATCGAGGCTGACAGAAAACGAAGATAAGCATCTCAATGACAGCAGAGCCTGTTTAGCTTTGGTAATATGTAACCCTCCTCATATAAATTGTTACTTGGGCAAGTGCCTTCATTTCCCAAACTATTCTAAATTAAGAAGAATCTTTGACACTGCATTTAGTAATCACTTCATAGAAGACGTAACATACTATCAGTGGACCCACACAGACCGATCAAAATTGGAAGTCAGAATTGAAAACTCTGAGGATTTCATTCAGAGCTTTTTGAAACGGCTTAATGTTTTCATTCGTCACGCAACTGACCAACAAAGCATGTACATAAAAGAAGTCAAAACTCTCTTAACGAAAACGGACATACTTGTTTTAATGGACTTTTCTGAAAATTATGGTTTTGTTGTGCAAGATGCAGTGCAGGGATACCACTGGACTAACAACAGGCGACGATTCACCCTTTCGCAATATATTATCGGAACGAGATGCATGAAATTAAAAACGAAAGTTTTGTTGTAATCAGTGACTGCTTAAAGCATCACACTATCGCAGTACACTAATTTAACATTGCATGAACAGGATTTTGGATTGAATGCTGAATGGAACTTCTTTGCCACCTCACATGGTAAGAGTGCATGCGATGGACTTGGTGGCACAGTAAAAAGACTGGCTGCCAGAGCTAGCCTTCAAAGACCGTATAGGGAACATTTAACAACTCCCTTACAGTTATATAACTGGGCAACTGAAAATATAAGAAATATGGATTTCTCCTACGTATCCACACAGGAGTATAATGAAGAAAAATTATTGATGGAATCAAGATTTTCTAATTTAAGAACTGTGCCGGAAACAAGAAAACTCCATCATATTTCATCCGTTTCACCAGGAGTTATTAAAGGAAAATATTTTTCCTTTTCATCGGAAGAATATGTATATGCTCTTAGAAGAAAATAAATAATGATTTTTTTAGTTCTTAAGGCCTTGGGATACAAAGGCCCAGTGTGCCTTTTTTTAATATGGAAATATTTATTTTCAGAATATTTAACCTTTCTATAAAACATTATTTTGGCCTAACCCATAGAGATCCCAACTTGAAATTTGACATAGAGATAGAGGACGATTATATCTATGATATATAAAAAAAAGAAAAAAGAGTTATTCAAGGATATATGTAAGAAGGATATTCTGGAATATCCTGCGTCCTTGAAAATAAAAATTATTCATAATCTTTGAAAATTCACATTTTCCTAAATGCAACAAGGTATATTTTATCGAATTCTGATGAGTAGAACCAAAGTTATGATTTTTTTAAATATAGAAGAACGTTTAAATTTCGATTTTTGCCAATTTTTGAAGTTCCGTTACACGCAAACTATATCGAATTCTGCAAAACTTGTTTGCCTTATAATTCCTACCACTCCAACGAAAATTCGGAGGGGGGTCGTTCAGAACGTCGGTCGATCCTTCGTGGAATGACCCCTGTGCAATAATTAGTTCACGCTATCCAGACAGCACTGTATTTTTTATTTTATTTTTTTTCTTACTAATTGTTTCTTCAAATATTCCTTATAATACCTATTTATTGTAGACAATACATATAAAATTTCTATTACTACTGCCACTGTTATCAAGATTGCTGTCATCGGGTTTATCTGCTGATTATTATCATTTACCACTACTTACTCCTTGGTGGTGTTGGTTCCCATTCTTGTACTTTTTCACTACCTTTGCAAGGATCGAATTGGCAGTATCCCAAATAATGGGTATTTATATCAAAGTGTTTTCCTTAAGTTAGGCAGGGCGTGCACGGCATAGCAGTTGCCAGAGTTCTACTTCTATGAGTAGGGCTAAAAAGGCAGAATGAGAAACGCCTTATTTGAAAGTCAAGTTGAATCTGATTTATTTTAAAAGAATCGATCTTTATACACTAATTCCCCATCAGCATTCCCAATGCACATCGATATCTAGTGGGTCGCATGCCATCATATTTCGGCTTATTAGTCATGACCTAAAAGTTATATTTCTATTTCCCCAAACACTTACTACACATTGTATCGATCACACAAAGAGTCAAACACTTCTCAAATGACACGTTAGTAGGTCAGCTTTATGCACTGCGACATAGTGCATCACTTATGACTTCTATCGAAGTATTTTTGCCTTTCTTATGCGTCAGCACTTTGGCGTGTGCCGTCAAGTGTTTTTGTTTTGTGATCGTTGATTTTATGTGATATTGCATAATTTATACAATGTGTGTTCTTCTTGTGTGTACAATGTGTTCTCGGGTTTTTGTTTTGGTGGGTACACTACACCCTCACCCTTAAGCGAAAAATTATTTGAAGAATAATTTTGCAAGACTTCTTTGTATCGATATGCTTTGGAATTGTTTAACATCAGGGGTTCTTAAGTTGCTAATTATGTTATTGCGTGGATCTTATCTATCTTATGTATTGAGCTTGTATTTAATAAATCTTGAGTAATTTCTAATGTAAAATTTGCAAGAACCTACTTGATTATAATTAATTTTTTATTTTTATTTTTTTACCATGTATTGTATATATGTAATTTAATGTTATATGTTATATTTCTTAAGGCTATTGGTGTGAAACTTCTTACATTCTCCATTTATGTCTATTATTGAATTTACATTGTCTGTTTCAATTATTTTGTATGGTCCGTGATAAGGACTTTGTAATTTTTTCTTACTTTCTAACTTAACAAACACTAAATCTCATAGCTTAAAATCTGAGGTATTTGTATTTTTATCGTATTCTAATTTTCTTTTATCCTTTACGTTTTTAATTATGTTTCTTGTTTTTTCTATTGCATACTTAAGTCTAATTTTTATTTCATTTACATAGTTATCTAAATTATATACTTTCCCATTTTTTTTTATAACACGTTTGGTAAGTATGACAATTTTCCAAAAACTAGTTCATACGGGGTATAGCCTGTATCTACGCGTGGTGTTGTATTGTATGCAAATGCATAAGATGGTACCCAAATGTCCCATTCGTAGTCTTCAGCGAAATTTAAAAGAAATTCATTTAGAACTCTATGGTTTCTCTCTAATGATCCTATACTTTGATGATGATATGGGACTGAATAAATTGTTCTGATTTTCAACATTTCGCATATATTTTTCATTAACTCATTTTTGAATTCAGTTCCGTTATCCGAATTGAGTATTTTGAAGCAACTATATTTTAGAATAAATTGTTCCACAAGTGTTTTAGCAATTGTCTTTGCGTCTTTGCTTTCGATAGGGTGTGCAATAACATATTTGGTTAACTCACATTGCATTGTTAGTATATATCTGTGACCGTTTGATATTCTAAGAGGTCCAACCGTGTCAATTTGGATTGTTTCGAAGCTGGTACTTGGTGTGTCTGTTACGACAATTTCCTCTTTTATATGTCTTGTTTGCTTGTTTTTGGCACATGTTCCACAAGTATTTACAAATTTCTTAATCATTTGTCTTATATTTTTCCAAATGTATCTTTGTTTGATCTTTTTCATTGTCTTTCGTATACCTAAATGTCCTCCGTGTGGTGGACTTACTATAACTTCATTTTCGTATATTTCAATTTTAGGCCTTTTATAACTCGCTAATATAAATTTCAACTTCCTAATTTTTCTGACGTCAAATAAGGATGTACATTCCCATATGTGAAGGTGATCAGTCTTCTGTTGAGATATGTCATTCTCCATTGCTTTATTTTCATTAATGACAGTTCTTGCTATCATGCCCCTTGTTATCACCATGATCCGCTCCTTGGAGTCGCAATAATCACTCTGTTTTGGCACCATGGATTTCAAAATGTCGCTATCGATTTTTATCCTCGAAAGCGCATCGGCATTCGTATTCATTGTTCCCTTTTTATAAATGATTTCAAAATCGTAATCAAATAAGTCCATTCTGATTCTAGTTAGATTAGAAGAAGGATTTTTATGAGAAAATAGAGAAACTAACGGTCTGTGGTCTGTAACTACGATAAACTTCCTCCCGTATAAATATGGCTTAAAAAAGTTAATTCCCCAATGTATGGCAAGTAGTTCTTTTTCGATTATTGGTTTGTTTATGTCATGCTTTTGTAACGATTTGCTTGCATGTGATATTGGAAGGTCGTGTCCTATATTTCCTTGTGAGAGTACTGCTCCTAGAGCAAAGTCTGATGCGTCTGTCGTTAATATGAATGGTTTTGAGAAATTTGGATATTGTAGCACTGGTGGTTCTATTAGAAATCTTTTTAAAGTGCTGAATGCTTTTCCACACTCTTCTGACCAAATGAATGGTATGCCTTTCTTTAGTAAAGAGTTTAGACTTTTAGCTATGTCTACGAAGTTCCGGTGAATCTTCTGTAGTAGTTGCAGAATGCTATAAATCTTCATTTGCGTTTTTTGGTACTGGATAATTTTCTATAACGCTGTATTTTGTTGGATCTGTTCTTATGCCTTTACTTGTTATTAAATGTCCCAGATATACTACTTCAGACTTAAGAAAATGACATTTGCTAGCATTCAGTTTTAGGTTGTATTTCTCTAGTCTATCGAATACGTTTCTTAGGTTTTGGTTGTGATGGTTTATACAACATCCAAAAACTATAGTATCATCCACATAAACGAATGCTTCTACTTCCAAACCGCTTAATGCTATTGTTAGCATTCTTTGGAAACTGTTGGATGATATTTTAACACCGAATGGTAGTCTCGTGAACTGATAGTGACTATCCTGTGTCGAATATGATGTTATTGGTCTTGATTCCTGTTCTAGTGGTATCTGATGAAAAGAACTAATCATGTCGAGTGTAGAGAAGTATTTGGCTCTACCTAGTCTATTCAATACGTCCTCGATTATAGTTAATGGAAATTTGTCGTTTACTATTTTGTCATTGAGCTTACGGAAATCTACTACTAGTCTCCGTTTCTTTATTCCGCCTTCGCTCCTTTTTGGTACTAATAGCAGTGGTGAGATGTACGGGCTAACTGAAGGTTCTATTATGTCGCTTTGAAGTAGTTTCTGTACCTGGTTTCTTATCTGTGTGTGTTGTGTTTGTGGTAGTCTATAGTGTTTTATATAGATTGTACTGTTGACTGTGGCTGTCAGTTTTTGGGAATAACAATTGTTTGTTGATAAGGGTTCGTTGTCTAAATGGAAAATATTATAGTATTCTCTAAATATTTGTGTTAATGAATGTCTGATTTCAGGGTCTGTGCTTTCGATTTCTAATTTTTCCGATAGTTTTAGTAATCTCTTAGTATCTTTGCTTTGACGTTGTTTATTTTTCAAAATAGTGAAGTTTCTCAAAGGTTCTACTTCTAGGCTTGTGTCCTTTATAACTACTTCGTAATCGTTTGTGTTTAGTATCTTTATGTGACATATACAATTTGCGGGTACTATGGAGTTGCTAACAAATATGCCTTTTTCTAATTCATTGTTTAAAATCACGCTATCTTCTGACAGTGATAAATTTGTTGGATATATTGCTTCTGTTCTCGGCGGTATTCTGAACATATTCAAAGATTTTGATGCTATAGGTAATGTTATTTCTTCTTCTTGGATACTGATTGTAAGTGTGTATAAGTTATAAAATAATAGATTGAACCTTTAAAAAAATATTTTCTTCTGGCAGTTTGCCAGTCCTTTATTCTGTAAATCAAACTTAAGACTAAACCTATACTAGAACTTCACATGCATTTATTGATTATCTAATTCTATGTCAGCGGAATATTGACTGCGGCTGTAAGTTCAGTTGACGATTTCCACGAATTGCTTCCGTTGCCGATCGCAATAATTTCCAGGTATTTTGTCTGGGCGGAAATTAGGTCGTGTGAACGACTGCCTGGTGCACTTGCTGAAAGTTAATTTGTTTCGCGTTAACTCTTCCCCCTTTAAATGCGATAGTCCTCAATCGCTTAGAAGTAAGGAATGTCATTGAACTTAGTTCGTGCAGTAGTGGAGTCATCTGCTTTTGGTACGTCTTCGATAGGCGGAGGGATTTCAATGGTTGTCATCTCTGGTTGCTGAATAACTATTTTCGTGTTTCCCCGTTTGGTCAAGATTTTACGAGCTGCTATGATTGCGAGGAAGATGCCAATGAAGGTGATTGTCCCATAGCTGATGATTGTTTGTGATTCACTTTCAAATTGGAGTAGCTGAATCTCTTTTGTGTTGTTGATGTGCATCTCGCCCATCATCTCGAGGGATAGTAGTCTGTGGAACGTATTTTCCTTTGGAGTTTGCTGTAAGATCGCTGGGAGGATGGTGTGTGTGGATGCTTCTTGCGCAACGAATATTCTATTGTTGATGGTGATATTGGTTTTTTGATACTTGATGAGAAAGGTACCAGTAAGATTCCGTAGTGTGGCTTCAGCTTCGAGGGTCCCGTTGAAGTCATTCAGCAGTATTATTCCAGGTGTTATTTCGTCAATCATAGGGATGTGCTGACTGTTCATTAAGTTACATGGGGCTATTTTGCTATTTAACAAATTTGGGATGCATGTGGAGTTTATATGATCTACAAGGTTATTTTTATTACAAATTGAGATATAATTAATCGATTTACATTCGTTAACTAGTCCAAAAATTTCTTCTCTATTTCTTACAACTTCTTTGTAATTTATTTCTATTGCTATGCCTTTCTTTTTGACAGGCTTAAGTAAAATTTTATCGTAAATGTACGAATCAGTTATTGGAATATTAACAATGTACAAAATAGAAATTGAATTGGTTATTATTTTGATTTCAGCAAAGTTTAGAGCTTCTTCTATACTGGAAAACGGAACATTTTCTACATTCAATGTGTTAATGGCTAGGCTTATTTCTTCTTTCGATAAAACGAGTGAATTGACAATTCCTAACTTTGCCAAATGAATTGCTAAATTAATGTTTTGTAATTCTTCTTTTACAATTTTCAATTTATATTGAGTCTCGGATACAATTTCTTTGTTGATGTATTTGTTCTCTCTTAACATTGCTTCGATTTCATTCGTGATTTTGGTTAAATTATTAAGTCTTTCATTGTGTAATTTATTTATTATAACTTGATTATTAGAGTTAACAAGTAAATTGTTCATTTTCCGTTTTATTGTTATAAAGTCGTCGTGGTCCGGATTACCGGTAATCCACTTCCACGTTGAACCTATAAAATCTAAGGACCTTTTCACTTTTTTTTGCTTAAGGTTATGGATCAGGGTTTGAATTTGTTGGTATTCATGGGATAGGTAGGGAAATAGGGGATCGTTTTTTGTTGAGTTTAGTTCAAGCGTCGGGGCAATGTTGGTCACAAATTGGTCGTACTGGTCAAGGTCAATTTCGTGGATCAGCTTAAAGTTTCCGTTCTGTATTTTTACTTGTCCGGTGTGCAGTGAAACAAACTGAGAATTCGAGAAATCTAAAATTTGGATTTCTCCTGTTACGACATATAGCGCAAGTCTGAAATAAAAAAAGGGGTAGAAGTGTCGGTCAGTTTCGTATATTGCTTTTATGAACGGTTTTCCCTGATTCTGTTATTACCGTCGTGTTCTTGTCTTCTTTAACTATTTCTTTTTTGTATCGGAATGTTAATTTTGACCTTAGTCTCTTATTGTGCTTAACGAAAATTACATCTCCTGGATTATAAGTCTTACTTGGTTGACGTTTTTTATTATGGTATTCAATATCTTTTCGTTGTTTCTGTGTAATCTTTTCGATGTTTTGTTGGCGGGTTTTTTCGAATTCTTCAGGGGTTATTCTAGGGCTTCGGCCAAGGAAAAGCTCGACTGGTTTTTTACCAGTTGTGGAATGGACTGTGAAATTATATTCGTTTGTTGCTCTTTCGAGCAGTTCTTCAAAGGAGCGAGGGGTCTGTTCGGCTTTAAGGCATCGCATGATTTCAGAAAGAGTCGAATGAAAGCGCTCAATCTGTCCATTTACCTCACTTTTGTATGGTGGTGTTTTATAAATGCGTATTCCTAATTCATCCTCCATCATGGAAGTAATTGATGCAGAATTTAAAGCTTTTTCGTTGTCAATGACTACATTTTCAGGAATGCAAAATGAGAACAGCATTTCTCGAAGTGGTTGCCTGATGTCTGTTATAGCTCTCGATTGGATTATTTTAGTTTTAGCAAATTTAGTAAGTTTGCATATGGCAGTTAACACTAATATTTTTTCCGTTGAAAAAATGTCAAAGTGCACAGTGTGGCCAGGATAGGTTGGGATAGGAGTTGGTTCAAGGATGGGTTTGTTTGGGTGTCGTTCGTACTTGTTTGTTTTGCATGTGTGGCAATTTTTGACTAATCTTTTAATCTTTGCTGTCATGCGTGGGAAGTAAAAGTTTTCAAGCAGTTGCTTGCGGTTTTCCTCTGGATTTCGATGTGCTCTTCGATGAATTTTTAGAATTTTGTCCTCTTGCTCAGTTTCGTTCGTAATGTCTTCAACCATTGTCTGGGTAAACCTAACTTTGTAATTTGCGAAATGTAATGGATAAATGTTCTGTATTCGTCCCATAACTTCTTCTTTTGTGAGTAACCCGTTTATTGTACTGGGGTTAAGGAATTTTTTGAATATATTGATGATGTCGGTGTCAGTATAACTGGGCTGAATGAAAATATGCCTATGATAGGTTGGGAATGGAATAAGGAATTGGTGATTCGTCTCATTTCCGATTTTGAGGATCAGTTGATTGCGGAAAACGTTAATGGGTGTTTCTACTGTTGGTATCAAATTATGTGATGAACTGTCATCACTGTGCTGTGTCATTGTCATTGAATTTATTTGTGTTTCTTTTCGAAGTCGTGATAAAGCGTCGGCAACTACATTTGACCTCCCTGGTTTGTACGTCAACTCATAGTTGTATTCCTCCAGGATGGCCTTCCACCCCTTCATCTTGTGGTTTGTGTTCTTATGACTCAGCGCATACGTCAATGGCTGATGGTCCGTATAGATTTTCACCTTCTTCGATCCGTAAAGGAAATTCCTAAGCGAGTTGAGAGCCCAGATGATGGCAAGCATCTCCTTCTCGTTAGTGGCGTAACTCTCCTCTGTTTTGTTTAATGTCCTTGATAAAAATGTGATTGGTTTGCTGTCCTGAGATAGTACAGCACCGATCGCATAGTCGGAAGCGTCTGTCGTAAGTTCAAAGTCTTTGTCGAAATTTGGGTAAGTAAGAATAACTTCTTTTGAAACTAAAGATTGTTTGATTTTCTGAAAAGAGTTTATGGCTTTTGTGTCTAGTTCAATTGCTTTATTCTTAGAGAGTTGCTTGGACACGCGTCCGTCTTCCCCTCTCAAAAGGGATGTCAGGGGTTTCGCTATCTTGGCGTAGTCCATGATAAAACGGCGATAATATCCTGACATTCCTAAGAATGACCGCAAGTCTTTAAGAGTTTTAGGAACTGGTAGTTCAGCAATGGCCTGAACCTTTTTGGGGTTGGTCTTAATTCCATCTGTACCGATAACGAATCCTAGGAATTCTACTTCCCTTTGAAAAAATTCGCATTTATCTAGCTGGATCTTCATGTTGGCACGCTCTAAGGTATCAAACACGGCTTCAAGGTTATTGAGATATTCGGTTTTATCTTTGCCGAAGATGACAATGTCATCAATGTAAACATAACACCGTTTACCAATATGTTCTCTTAAGATGTCGTCAAGAGCTCTTTGAAATACCGCTGGAGCATTTTTTAAACCAAAGGGAAGTCTGGTGAATTCGAACTTCCCGTTATTAACGGAGAAAGCCGTTTTTTCAATATCAGACTCTCTAAGTTTAATCTGGTGGAAACCGCTCTTGAGATCTATTATCGTTAACCACTTATTGTTACCGAGATTAGCGAGAACTTCATTGATCTCTGGGATAGGGTACCTATCCGCAATGGTGACCGAATTCAGTTTCCGATAGTCGATAACCATGCGATACTTTCTCTCTCCGGAGGCGTCCATTTTCTTGGGGACGATCCATACCGGGGAGTTGTAAGGTGACTTGGATGGTCGGATAATACCATCTTCCAGCAGGCTGGCTATTTGTTTCTCCACCTCTTCCTTAAGTGCTCTTGGATACGGGTACGATTTTGAATAGACTGGTTGACTAGTTGTGGTTCGGATTTCACCTTTAACAATTGTCGTATACGTCAGTTTCTCGTCTGGGTCAGAAAAGAGTTTAGTGTAAGAATTGATAGTGTTGGTAAGTTTAGCAGATTCTTCTTCGCTTAAATTGGGGGTTTTAATGTTTACATTATTGACAGTTTCTGTTATATGTTGTTTGAGAGGTATGAAAATGTTGGGGTGAATTATCATATGATTTTCTTTGGTGTGAATGACAGCGTTTAATTTCCTCAACGTGTCATTACCAATTATACCATCAAATGAGATAAGGCTGGGGAGTATAAAGAGTTGTAATTTTTCTATGCTGGGGTCTAGGAGTTGAATAAAACAATGATGAGTGATTTTTATATTTCCTCCGACTGAATTGGCATAAAAGCTTCTTTCATTCGGAAGAGGGTTTCGGATGTGACGGGGTTGAATATAATTTTTACTTGACCCCGTGTCAATAAGAAATTTAAGCGTCTGTCCACTCTTCGCGACATGTTCGAAGTACGGAAGCGAAGAGCGCTTCAATCTAAAAAATAAATGTCGTCTAGTTGTTGTGATTGGTCAAGGTAGTGGTCTTCATCTGCGTCAGTGTTATATTCTGCAAGTGTTTGTTCGTAATTGTCGTCTTCCTGGCTTATAGTGGTTTCGTATTCCTCTAGTTCCTTCTCTTCCAGGTTGGATTCTTCAGTGTGGTATACTCGTTGTAATTTTTGCGGGTGATGAACTTGTTGCGAATGTTGACGTTTTTGGGCAAACTGTTGATTGCGAGGTCTATTTTGATAATTGACATTTCCAGATTTTATGGAGTAATCGATGTCCATCGGCTTAGGAGGAAGGGGGCGTTGGTTTGGTGGTGGCCGTTGGTGTTGAAACTGGAATCTTGGTTGAGCTTGTGGCTCTCTATGGAATTGAGGCGGTTGAGGGTTACGTGGGTTGTGGAGTAACTGTGGGTAAAAGTCGCGTCTGGGAGCAGGAATAGGCATTGGGTTGGATAAAGCGTTTCTTCTGGGAGGAACCGGTGGTGGTATTTGTTGGAAAGTTCTGCGAACACCAGATTGAGAATTATGGGCATGTTGGGCCCGAAAGTCCACATTTTGAAGTTTAAGACATAAGTGCAGAGCCTGAGGTAGGTCTGCAGGTTCCCTTATGCTAAGCAATCTAGAAAGGTCACCCTTCAAACCTCTCACGAAGGTATCGAGTGCCTTGTCGCGGTAGCATTGAGTCATGTTGTTTAATGATTCTTGACTCATTTCTAGAGAACCTAACTTATTTAAAATTAAAGATAAATGGTGATAGACCGTTTGATAGAATTCGGGTATCGAGCTGTTACCCTGTACAAGAGTGGTCATCTGATATTCAAGGGTGCCTAGGTCCCTCTTGTCCGCGTAGTGTAGGGTTAAGCATTTGGATATCTTATCCCAACTTAAGGGGGTGTTATAGGATTCTAAGGCTATGTCTGCATGACCTGTTATTTTATTCCTAATGACGGACAGTATCCCGTAATATTTAGGAGTGCCTTTCAAATGTTCGTAGATTTTGAGAATGCGCTCCACACTCTTTTTCCAGGAGTTGAATTCCTGGGCTTCTCCGGAAAAGTCCCGAAGGCTTTTCACTACGTCCGGTATTTTGTCCATGTCAGACAGGTTTCTATCGTTAGTTACGTTAATTGGTTGGTCGATGTCGTTGTTTATGTCTGAAGCGGGATTCATAATTGAATTGAATAGCTGACGTCCTTGGATCTGTAGTGTTTGTGCCACTAGATTTGTTATGAGCTGTATCATTTCGTCATTAACTTGGTTCTGAATGGGGGGAGCGGGGGGAGCAGCGGCATTTTCTGCCGGTATTTCCAAGCGAGCAGGTCTTATTAGATTACTTGGGTTCGACATTTCGATCTTAGTATCTTCGGAATCGAGATTAAAATTGAAGCAGTGGTAAGAAAAACTGGGTCTTAGTTAATTACTTATCGATATTAAATCTAAATTGGGATTGAACAATAATTGAGAGAATGGAGTGTCTTGTTCTTATATATTCTGAATTTGAACAATGATTGTCTTTAAGAAATTTGTATGAAAGGTGAGTCTTAGCTTTATAAATTTGAATTTAAACAGTGATTTTAATAGTATTTTGGTTTTATAGGTTTTGAATTTGAACAATGAAAAAGTGAGTCTTAAGTTTGAATTTGAACAATAAAAAAAAAATATTATATGACTTACAAAAAGATTAATGGTTCGGTTCTTATTTCCATAACGATTTGGGTAGGGTTTCAGGAACTGCTGATCGTCGGATAGGGCGGCTGTCCGGAAATCTGGACTCCTTTTTGTCCTTGTTTTACGGGGCTACTTAGGGGCCTCTTTTCCCTTTCACAACACTGTCTCTATATGGCTTGGTGTCCACTTTTTAATTGTTCGCGCGTACTAATTTGGTTATTTAGTCTCACACGCTTTAATTTAACGAGGATTCTTGCAAGCTAATTTGATTATTTAGCCTCACACGCGTTTTTTGTTTGCGAACTAATTTGGTTATTTAGTTTCGCACACGTTTATTTATTTGCAACTAATTTGGTTATTTTAGTTTCACACGCGTTTATTTGTTTGCGAACTACTTTGGCTATTTAGTTTCACACACGTTTATTTATTTGCAACTAATTTGGTTATTTAGTTTTACGCACAATTTCCTCGAGTCAGTGAGACGACGCAGTCCTTGCTCGGGCGCCAGTTATAAAATAATAGATTGAACCTTTAAAAAAATATTTTCTTCTGGCAGTTTGCCAGTCCTTTATTCTGTAAATCAAACTTAAGACTAAACCTATACTAGAACTTCACATGCATTTATTGATTATCTAATTCTATGTCAGCGGAATATTGACTGCGGCTGTAAGTTCAGTTGACGATTTCCACGAATTGCTTCCGTTGCCGATCGCAATAATTTCCAGGTATTTTGTCTGGGCGGAAATTAGGTCGTGTGAACGACTGCCTGGTGCACTTGCTGAAAGTTAATTTGTTTCGCGTTAACTTATATTTCGGAGTCTATTCTGCACATATACTTTAAAAGAAAATCTCTACCTACTATACCATCTGTTGCTATTGGGAAATCTCTGTTAACTACGTCGAATTTATGTGTTATTTCGTGACTTGAAAGTTTTAGTTTCAGGTATACCTTGCCTAATGTGTCAACTTCTTCCCTGGTTATACCAGTTAGTCTACATTTCTCGTTACTCAAAAAGTCTGTGTTTAAGTCGTCTTCTTTTATTATTGATATGTCAGCTCCGGTGTCAATTAAAAATGTTTTATTTCTTTTTAGATTCAATGCTTGCATTGATACATAGTTCGTTAGGTTATCCGAGATTTTGTATATGTTTAGTTTCGGTCTTCCGGGGAGTCTCTGTGTAGTCTCTCCGGACATATCTCGTTTTTCTGTTCATGTAGGATATTTATTCTTCTGTTGTTGGGGTATCTATTTGAATTATTCCTGCTTCTGTTTCTATCATTAGGGTTCTGTTGTGTTTGGTATGTACTGTTGTTGTTATTTCGAAAACTGCCTTGGTTATACCCATGCTGGCTTTGTTAACTGTTTACTATCCGATTCCTGTTGTGGTTGTAGTGTACTCGATTGTTTGAGTACCTTTGTCGGTTGTTATGGCCATTGTAGTTATTATGTCTTTGATATCGTCGTCTAAAATGTTGTGTTTGACTGCTAGAATGTTGATTTTGTGATCGTCTTATTTGCATGTTTTCAAATTTACTGCTTCAGTTAATGACTTCGGTTGCGCAGCAAAAAGTGTTGGCTTTATATTGTAATATGCGAGCTACGGCTCGAGTAGATAAAACGTTATTCTGTGAGATTATTTATATATTTTCTTCTCTATAGAACAATTCAAGTTCACACTATACTATTCTTCGCAAATTCCTTCCTTACAAGGTCTCTTTCTTCTCAAATCACTTTATCTCCTTTCAATTACTTAATTCACAAATCCAAACTAATAACTTCTTCTTGTTAACTCTCAACTTTCAACTTATCACAAAATTACAACTTCGGCTGTTATCACTTTTCCAATCTCTTCGTGCGGTTCAAAACCCAACTGCCTTGCCTCGATCTCCATCTGTCCTTATATAGTCGCATTTCTGATAGCCAGAAACTTCTAGCAAATTCTTCGACCACTGGAACAAGAAAATTCTGATGTAATAATTCTTCTAATAATTCCTCTTGCGGTTATAATTTTCTCTTAATTCCGCGACGTCGTCTTAGACATAATTCGTCTCTTACTGTTGACACGAACCTCGAATGAAAAGACACTTCGGAATGTGTTGTCTGTTTGAGGGCGTAGTTATTATGTTACATTATATCACACTGCCTTAGACTTGTCCGTCCCGAACAAGTGCGTCCTCACTTCGGCCATTGTATAGTCTCAGTCGGTCCACATGAACCACTTTCATTTTGGCCCTTGGTCCTCGCTGGATGCGGTAGACAACATCGTTGGTGCGGGTTACTATTCTGTAGGGACCCTCCCAGTTCTGCTGCAATTTAGGTGATTTCCCCTTTTGGCGATGGGGATTATACAGCCACACTGGATCTCCTTCCTGGAATCCTGACGTTGTTGCCATGGCATTATACCAGGTCTTCATGCGGTCGCTCGTTATCTTAATCTGGCTTCTGGTCCTTTGGTGTATGTCCCTAAGCCTTTCCCTAAGGTCCGCCATGTATTCTTCTTCATTTCTGGGCTCATTGGTTGGAGATCCAAATTTCACTTCACTGGGTAACCGAGCTATTCCACCAAACAAGATTTCGAACGGCGTATGTCGAGTAGTGCTATGCGCGGCACTTCTATAGGCCATCAAAAACAAGGGAATCTGCCGGTCCCAATCCCGTTGGTAGTCACCTACGACCTTCGAGAGATGGTCGTCCAAAGTCCTATTGAAACGCTCCACCATACCGTCCGACTGTGGATGAAGCGGGGTTGTCCTTGTCTTTTTGATTCCGAGTAGTTGACACATATCTTGGAAGATTCTTGACTCGAAGTTCTGCCCTTGGTCAGAATGCAATTCCAAGGGCACACCGAATCTGCTCACCCGATTGTAGACGATCTGCTCCGCCACGGTTCCGGCTTCCTGGTTAGGGATCGGAAACGCTTCCGGCCACTTACTGAAGTAGTCCATTACTACGAGTATATACCGATTACCATTGTCGGTTTCAGGAAAGGGCCCTGCGATGTCAATGGCGATTCATTCGAAAGGTGCTCCCACGTTGTATTGGTGCATCTTACCTCGAGTTTTGATCCTCGGACCCTTGTCAGCTGCACACACGTCGCATTTTGTGCACCAGTCTTCGACATCTTCCTTCGCTTTTAACCAATAAAAATGTTCTCGTACCTTTTCTAGCTTCTTATTCACTCCCAAGTGGACGCCCCGCCATGCATTTCCTGTAACACCTCCTTGACCCTCGTCCGCGGCACGTCAAGCTGCATTACAAATGACTTTCCGTCGGAGGATTCTCATTTTCTTTTCAGGACACCTTCTTGGACATGGAGGGAGTCCCACTGCGCAAAATATGTCTTTAAGGTCGGGCTGTGAGAGATGTTATGATGATCCGGTTTCTACATGTTCTCCTTCCAGGCCAGAATCGGCTTGATATCCGGGTCTTCCTTCTGAGCGTTCCGGATCTCATCTACGCTCCAGCCGGCGATAGGTTCGGCTCTCAGTCTTTGGATGGAAACCAGCTCCCGTTCTTCTTGACGCGCACAATGTTCACAATCCGTTCTGCATGGTCGCCGGGACAGTGCATCCGCATTAGAATGGAGTCTTCCTTTACGATGCTGTATTTCGTTGTCGTAGATTTGCAGCCTTTCGATCCATCTTGCGACCTGACCCTGAGAACCCTTGAACTGTAATAGCCATTTTAAGGCTGCATGGTCTGTGCGAAGAACGAACTTCATCCCATAGAGGTATTTGTGAAAATGCTTCGTAGCCAAGATCAAAGCTAGAAGTTCCCGGCTTATTACGCAGTAGTTCCTTTCTGGCTTAGAGGGCACCTTGCTGAAGTACGCAATCACTTTCTGTTGGCCATCATACACCTGGGAGAGTAAGGCTCCTACCCCGACATTACTAGCATCTACATCCACAATGAACGTTTCCCCGGGAGTGGGGTAAGTTAGTATCGTGGCATCGCATAGCCGTTGTTTAAGTGCCTTGAAGCTCTTCTCGCACTCAATTGACCATTTGAATTGTTTTCCCTTTTCCGTCAACTGGTGCAGGCTCTTTGCGATCCCGGCAAAATCCTTCACGAACCGTCTGTAGTAGGCGGCTAGGAACAGGAAGCTCTTTAGTTGGTGTTTATCTTTGGGGACTGGCCAGTTTTTCACCGCTTCGACCTTCTCTGGATTGGTTCTCACTCCTTTTGCTGAAATTATGTGCCCCAAGTACTTGACTTCCGCTCCTAACAGGGCGCACTTCTTGGGGTTGAGCTTCAGGTGGGCACTTCGAAGCCTTTGAAACACATCCCTTAGATTGTCTCGGTGTTGCGCAAACGTTTTCCCTACGACGATGACATCATCCAAGTACACCAAACAGGTTTTCCATGTTAACCCTTGCAGGGCACATTCCATCAAGCGCTCGAAAGTTGCCGGTGCATTGCACAGCCCGAATGGCATTACCGTGAATTGCCATAGCCCATTTCCTGCGGTGAAGGCAGTTTTCTCCCGGTCTTCTGGATGGATCTGTACCTGCCAGTAGCCACTCTTCAAGTCGAGGGTGGAAATCCATTGGGCTCCTGATAGTGTGTCCAGCGTGTCGTCAATCCGTGGCAGAGGATAGCTGTCGTTCTTGGTGACGTAATTGAGCTGCCGATAGTCCACGCAGAACCGAGTATTGCCATCTTTCTTCTTAACCAGTACAACCGGTGATGCCCACGGACTTTTGGAACTTTCAATCAGACTTTCTTTCTCCATTGCCGACACCATCTCTGCAACTTCTGTCTGACGAATTGGTCTAGTATCACCAGTGTCTATTCAATGTTGTACCAGGTGTGTTCGGGCGTATTCTCCGTCCTGTGAGGCAAATACATCAGCGTACTTATTGATAAGATTCTCTGCCATAGTTCGCTGCTCCTGATTCAGCTCACTGGACTGGAGAATCATCTCTCTCGTTTCCGCTGTCCAAGGTGATGGGAGAGGTTTTGGAGCATCACGTTCAGATATTGTTGCGACGGCGGTGATCGGCGTGCATTTTCCAGACACCTCCCCTCGCCTTAGTTTGACAGTGTGTGGTCTCGCGTTCAAAACTCTCACTGGAACCATGGTGTTCTTTGGTTCGACTAACGTCTTTCCCACGATGTAGTTTTGAGAATGCTTCTCTGGGTCTGGTTCTACTATGTAGAATCGGTGGCTCCCAAGATCACCTTCCAGCTTGTCTCTGAAGACGGCGACAAAACTTCGTCTTTGCTGATGACTGTCCTGAGAGTTACTGCATTCTCGTTTCCGTACACCATCTTAATCTGAACATTTCGATACCTCAGTACTTGCATCCCGATGTCCAAAATTACTTCATTTGCTTTCATGAAGTCTATTCCGATGATGCACTCGTCGCATATATCTGCCACCAGAAACGCATGGGAGAACGTCAATCCCGTAAGAGTAATCGTAAGACGAACTTCTCCAAACACCTTCGCCATTTCCCCTGTTGCAGTCTTCAGGCAGTAGCTGTTGGTGTTGGTTTGCGAAACTTGAGTGGTGGTCCTGGGGGCCCCGATTCCAGTAACCAACTTCTGCCCCGCGAAGTTGGTCCTTACGCATTTCCCGACTGCTGGTTTTGGGAAGTCTGAACGACATGATGCTTCCTCTCTGCTTCTCCTACTTCCGCAATGTGGACAATTTCCTCGTCTAGGTGCACTTCTGCACTGCCGTTGTAGGTGTCCGGTTTGGTTGCAATTCCAGCAACGGATTTGACTTCCGCGAGCTTTCCTGACACGGTGTATTCCCTGGTATGCTTGGTCTGCAGCCTTCATTGACAAAGCGGATGCCAATGCCTCGTTGAGTGTTCGCTTTTCAGCGATCCCTACAGCCATTTGCAGTTGTCTGCCCTCTATGGCCTGAATAAAAGCTTCCACCGCCATTTCGTTGATAAGCTCCTCACCGGCTTTAGGGTATGAAAGATGGGCTAGTCGTTCTATATCCGCTTGCAACTGTTGGAGCGTTTCCCCCCTTTTCTGGACTCCACTACGCAGCTGATCACTGTACACCTGCTGCATGTGTTCATCCCCAAACCGCATCTCGATAGCCTGAACCAAAGAGTCGTAGTTCTGCTGTTTATCTTCCGCGATAGTCTGCAAAAGCTCCGCAGCTGGACCCCTCAGTGCAAGCGTGAGTGCAATAGACTTCTCTTCATCGTCCCAGCTATTGGTCATTGCGGCCGCTTCGAATTGCCTCTTATAAATTGGCCATGATGTTTGACCATCGAAGATAGGAGGCTGCATCTCCTTTCTTCTCAGACCGTCAGTGGAATATTCCCGTGCTTTCTGCCTCTTCACGTTGCTGAGTTCCTTAGCAAGATTTTCGACTTGCTTTCCTACTTTTTCAAACTGAGTCTCTATCTTCCCGAATTGAGTTTCGTGTTTCTCAAAGTTTTCATCGAATCTAGTTTCGACTTTTTCGAGTTGCGTCTCGACCTTCTCGATTTTCTCTTCGATCGCTTCGAATTTGGATTGCAAGTTCTTGTTTTGCTCATCAAGTTTGTTTTCCAGAGCATCTAGAGAATTCTTTTGTTCGTCCATCTTAAGTTCTAGAGAATTCTTTTGTTCGTCCATTGCTTTCTTTTGTTCGTCCATCTTACGTTCTAGAGAATTATTTTGTTCATCCATTGCTTTCTTTTGTTCGTCCAGCTTAAGTTCTAGAGAATTCTTTTGTTCGTCCATTGCTTTCTTTTGTTCGTCCAGCTTAAGTTCTAGAGAATTCTTTTGTTCGTCTATTGCTTTCTTTTGGTCATCGAGCTTAAGTTCCAGAGACTTCTTTTGCTCTTCTATTGTTTTCTTTTGTTCGTCCATGACTAACTTAAGTTGCAGGAGCAGACTTGTTATACCCGGGTCGGCTACTGTACTTGCTGGTTCCTCTTCCACGTCAAATTCTACGTCATGCGGATTTTCACCTTCCTGCTTTACTGCTTCTTCCAGACGAATCAGTAGGGCATCTTTTCCCCCAGTTGTGCCGAGATTCCGCTTACTAAGTTCTGCCTTTAGTTAAATTATAGTTAGTTTTCCCAATTTGCGACCCATTTTGCGCAACTAATTAACTAAACACAGAAATCGTTTTTTTTTTTTTTTTTTTCTTGTGCAATTTCACACCACGGAAATAGTTATTCACAGAATAAGTTTTATCCCACTTCTGACCCCAATGTAATATGCGAGCTACGGCTCGAGTAGATAAAACGTTATTCTGTGAGATTATTTCTTTATTTTCTAGTCTACAGAACAATTCAAGTTCACACTATACTATTCTTCGCAAATTCCTTCCTTACAAGGTCTCTTTCTTCTCAGATCAGTTTATCTCCTTTCAATTACTTAATTCACAAATCCAAACTAATTACTTCTTATTGTTAACTCTCAACTTTCGACTTATCACAAAATTACAACTTCGGGTGTTATCACTTTTCCAATCTCTTCGTGCGGTTCAAAACCCAACTGCCTTGCCTCGATCTCCATCTGTCCTTATATAGTCGCATTTCTGTGTATTTCTGTATTTGTGGTACCGTGGTGGTATTATGGTATTTTTCTTTAATGCTCTTCTCAAATGCTGCAAAGGTATTGAATTCTTCAACGAATCCTAGTGCAGTTCGGACCTTTGAATTCAGTTTTACATTAAAAATAAAATCTATCAATTTTGCTCTTTCAGTTTCTTTCAAGCTATTGTATATTAGTTTTGCGATTTTGAGGAATGTGTCTAGTTCATGATACGATCCGTTAAAGGTTGGTATCACCTTTAAGGCGGTTTCTAAATTGAAGTCGGCCATATCTTCTTCGATAATCAGGTTTGACTCTATTATTGTTTTTATTAGCTTATATTCTTCTAGAAATTTGTTTAAAATCTTTTCTCCGTTTTCTTGCGATCCTTTTTCTAATCTTGATAGTTCCAATATTTTCACTTTTATTCTTTGAATCTCTTTTAATTTCGAGAACCACGTCTGTTGTGTATACCCTCTTGTTGAACTTTTCTTTATATTTGTCTTGATATTTGTTAACTATTCTAATTTTTTTTTCATTGAAAAAAATGTTTTTTATATACAGTAGTGTCTGGGTAGCGTGAACCCCTGATTACGTGAACACTCCGCTGGCGTGAACACTAATTTTTTTATAAAGAGTACTCTATAGCGTGAACTAAAGAAACCTCGATAACGTGAACCAAAAATGTATGCACACGATTGAACATGTTCATTCGTTCGTTCGCTGGTTTGATAGTTTTTGCATACATTTAGAACAGTGGAGTTCATAGTAAGGTGTTTTCGTGCGTAACTGCATGCACAGTTCATTCGTTCGTTTGCTGTGTTGTTAGTTTTTGCATACAATTAGAAAAGTGTGTCTTTGCAAATGTTCTCTTATTGAGAAATTGGAAAGAGGTGAAGGCGCGTCGAGTTTGTCCGGACAGTACGGTGTAGCCAAATCCAAGACAAAATCTTTAAAGTAGTGACCACTAGCCAAAACAGTTCGTTGAAAAGAAAAACCCTAAAGCAAGGCGAGTATCCTCGTATGAAACGAGCGTTATACAAATGGTTTTTGAAGCAGCGTGGTAAAAATCTACCAGTTGGTGGAGAAATACTGAAAGAAAAAGCGAAACTATTGCATACTCAACTAAAGGAGAAAGAAGGAACCTTTAATGCCAGTTCTGGTTGGCTAAGTGGGTTCAAGTCACGTTATGGTGTTCGGCTTTTAAAAATATGTGGGGAAAAACTTTCGTCCGATCATGGCGCAGTTGCGCCATTCAAAAATAATTTGGAGAAAATAATTCATGAGCTTCACCTGTCCAAAAACCAAATTTATAATGCCGATGTGTCGGGTTTGTTTTGGAAGATGTTGCCTGAAAAAACATATGTAGCCGGTGGTGAAAAAACAGCTCCAGGCCGAAAAGTAGAGAAGGCCAGGATTACGTTCTTAGCGTGCACAAACGCTACTGGCCTTCACAAAGTAAAGCCACTGATTATTGGCAAAAACCTCGTTCCTTCAAAAACTTTAATATTCCGGTTGATTACCGTAGCTCGAAGAACGCTTGGATGACTGCAGATATTTTCAAGGAGTGGTTTCACAAACTGTTTGTTGATGATGGTAGGCTCATACATTTGTTTCAGGTACAAGATTTTTTACGAAAGGAAGGTTTGTCAATAAAAGCTGTTCTACTCCTGGATAACGCACCATGTCATCCGTCCGAGCTTTTATTAAAAACAGATGATGGTTCTATTTTCACAGTATACATTCCACCAAACGTGACACCATTGATTCAGCCAATGGATTGGAACGCGATCCGTATTACAGAAAAAGTCTGTTAAGATTAGCTGTTGGAAAAAGAAATGTTTTGGATTTCTTAAAGTCTTTAACAATAAAAGACGCAGTTTCTTTATTCGCAATAGCGTGGAGTCAGTTAAAATCAGAAGTCATAGAAAAATGTTGGCGTAGTATTTTGCCTCAGATTTGCGCAGGCGAAGGGGATAGTTCAGATGAAGAGGAAAATATCCCTCTTATCTTGATACGGGATAAATTGAGGCAGCGGCGATTTGAAGACACTTATGAATTGCAAGATTTGATACAAATTATTATCCCAGAAGTAAGTCTTATGTGATTACGAATATCATACAAGCCATAGCTAGATACCTCTTGATTTTGTTTAGGTAACACACTCTACAGCAGATATTAACATTTGAAATGCAATTGAAGACACAGTACTACAAATGCCAGATGAAGCTGAATGCGAAGAGATTATTTCTGATGAAGATGAATTGTTGGAAGAATCGGCCGATCAACCTCGATCAACGATAATAGCGGCTGAAGCTATTCCAATTTTTGATAAAGCAATAGAATGGGCTGAAGCTAATACTACGGAGTATTGCGACGTACTAGTTTTGAAAAAAATTTGCGAAAAAGCTGTGCAGAAAGTACTGCAAAATAAAAAAAAACAGACGAGTATTAAAGATTTTTTCTTAACTAAATAAGAGAACGAAAATTAAATCTCAATAAATAACAATAAAACTACTGTCCAAGTGTATTTTATGGGTAAGAAAACACGATTGGATAACGTGAACAATCTTGTTTGCGTGAACGGCCTGTGGGTCATTCCACGATAAATCGCCGAGGCTATATGGAGAGCTCTGAACGACCCCCTCCGAATTGGCTGAAAAGTGGTAGAAATATTCGTTGGAGTGGTAGGAATCATAAGGCAAAAAAGTTTTGCAGAATTCGATATAGTTTGCGTGTAACGGAACTTCAAAAATTGGCAAAAAATCGAAATTTATACGTTCTTCTATATTTAAAAAAATCATAACTTTGGTTCTACTCTTCAGA
This sequence comes from Pocota personata, assembly GCA_963082735.1. Taxonomy (NCBI): domain Eukaryota; kingdom Metazoa; phylum Arthropoda; class Insecta; order Diptera; family Syrphidae; genus Pocota; species Pocota personata. The sequence goes on along the minus strand of OY720429.1, from coordinate 172,021,160 downwards.
ATTCGATAAAATATACCTTGTTGCATTCAGGAAAATGTGAATTTTCAAAGATCATGAATAATTTTTATTTTCAAGGACGAAGGATATTCCAGAATATCCTTTTTACATATATCCTTGAATAACTCAAAAAATGGTATTTTGTTTTTTTTTTTCTTTTTTTATATATATCATAGATATAATCGTCCTCTATCTCTATGTCAAATTTCAAGTTGGGATCTCTATGGGTTCGGCCAAAATAATGTTTTATAGACGGCTAAGTCAAATAAAAACTAGAAGTTTATTAGGTTACTCCTCTTATCATCGTCACATAACATATAACCCGAGTGCACATATGTTACATAGCTGTTTTTTTTTTTTTCACTGTGCTTGTTTTTGTTTTATTTCTTCAATGACTAGTGTTTGTAACTGCACATTTCCCGTTTTTCAATATTTTAGAAGTTAGACAAAGTAGTTTATTTGCACTCACTTGATGTCAATCAGTCGTGAGCTCGGGACTTTTTCCAGAATTATATCGTAAAAAGAGTTGATTAAATTGTGAGTTTAATAAATTGATAATGAGTGCTTTTGTGTGGAAAACGTGCTGTAATCCTCTGGATATACCACCTCACCAACCCAGTGCTCGTGATTTGCGGCCTGTACGACCATGGATGGTTACGGTTCAGCCAAAATTGGACACAAAGTTGGTAATTTGCTCTTCGTGCAGAAAAAAATTGAGTCAGATCCGAAATTCTGATACAACGCCATCATTGCTGGATGTTGAAGATCAAATTGAAGTTGACGAAATGTATTTTGATAAAGACATTGCATTCATTTTGATTAATGAATGCATACAGTATATTGGAGATGATCTATTCGACAAGAGAAAACCTAGTGACTTAAAATATGTGCAGTCAAAATTGAAAAAGTCTATGTTAAAAATTGCAGAGAAAGTTTTGTCTGTTACTATTGAATTCGATGAAGATTATTCCAGAGAGGAAGAATATTTTGTTGGGAAAATAAAAGAAAATTTCCGAAAAACTACAAGCAAAGACACCAAACTTGTTTTGTTGTCCTTACTTTCAAAAGAATGGAGCGTCGAGAAAATTATAGAAGAGTTTCCAGGATCGACGAGTTATATGATTAAAAAATCTAGAAAACTTCAAGAAGATCAAAGCGTTCCATCAACTTATGGGAGAAGCTTAAATGCTGATATTAAGCAATTGGTAGAAACTTTTTACTGTGAATATGATATCAGCCGTTTAATGCCAGGAAAAAAAGACTACGTATCTATAAAGGTAACAAAAATTTATTTTCTCAGGTTCAAAAATAAGACGTTTTGCTCTTTTGTTAGATTGAAAATCAGAAACAACATATTCAAAAACGCCTGGTTTCGGCTAACCTTAGAGAGATATGTTGTAAGTTCAAGGAAGTTCATAATAATATTAAGATTGTTTTTTTTAAATTCGCGTCGTTAAGACCAAAGAACTGCATTTTGGGTGGGGCATCAGGAACTCATTCAGTATGTGTTTGCACCATCCATCAAAATATCAAACTCATGTTTGAGGGTAGCAACATATCGAGGCTGACAGAAAACGAAGATAAGCATCTCAATGACAGCAGAGCCTGTTTAGCTTTGGTAATATGTAACCCTCCTCATATAAATTGTTACTTGGGCAAGTGCCTTCATTTCCCAAACTATTCTAAATTAAGAAGAATCTTTGACACTGCATTTAGTAATCACTTCATAGAAGACGTAACATACTATCAGTGGACCCACACAGACCGATCAAAATTGGAAGTCAGAATTGAAAACTCTGAGGATTTCATTCAGAGCTTTTTGAAACGGCTTAATGTTTTCATTCGTCACGCAACTGACCAACAAAGCATGTACATAAAAGAAGTCAAAACTCTCTTAACGAAAACGGACATACTTGTTTTAATGGACTTTTCTGAAAATTATGGTTTTGTTGTGCAAGATGCAGTGCAGGGATACCACTGGACTAACAACAGGCGACGATTCACCCTTTCGCAATATATTATCGGAACGAGATGCATGAAATTAAAAACGAAAGTTTTGTTGTAATCAGTGACTGCTTAAAGCATCACACTATCGCAGTACACTTATTTCAGCGCCGTCTCTTCTTCCAAAAAGAATTTGTTTAATTTAACATTGCATGAACAGGATTTTGGATTGAATGCTGAATGGAACTTCTTTGCCACCTCACATGGTAAGAGTGCATGCGATGGACTTGGTGGCACAGTAAAAAGACTGGCTGCCAGAGCTAGCCTTCAAAGACCGTATAGGGAACATTTAACAACTCCCTTACAGTTATATAACTGGGCAACTGAAAATATAAGAAATATGGATTTCTCCTACGTATCCACACAGGAGTATAATGAAGAAAAATTATTGATGGAATCAAGATTTTCTAATTTAAGAACTGTGCCGGAAACAAGAAAACTCCATCATATTTCATCCGTTTCACCAGGAGTTATTAAAGGAAAATATTTTTCCTTTTCATCGGAAGAATATGTATATGCTCTTAGAAGAAAATAAATAATGATTTTTTTAGTTCTTAAGGCCTTGGGATACAAAGGCCCAGTGTGCCTTTTTTTAATATGGAAATATTTATTTTCAGAATATTTAACCTTTCTATAAAACATTATTTTGGCCTAACCCATAGAGATCCCAACTTGAAATTTGACATAGAGATAGAGGACGATTATATCTATGATATATAAAAAAAAGAAAAAAGAGTTATTCAAGGATATATGTAAGAAGGATATTCTGGAATATCCTGCGTCCTTGAAAATAAAAATTATTCATAATCTTTGAAAATTCACATTTTCCTAAATGCAACAAGGTATATTTTATCGAATTCTGATGAGTAGAACCAAAGTTATGATTTTTTTAAATATAGAAGAACGTTTAAATTTCGATTTTTGCCAATTTTTGAAGTTCCGTTACACGCAAACTATATCGAATTCTGCAAAACTTGTTTGCCTTATAATTCCTACCACTCCAACGAAAATTCGGAGGGGGGTCGTTCAGAACGTCGGTCGATCCTTCGTGGAATGACCCCTGTGCAATAATTAGTTCACGCTATCCAGACAGCACTGTATTTTTTATTTTATTTTTTTTCTTACTAATTGTTTCTTCAAATATTCCTTATAATACCTATTTATTGTAGACAATACATATAAAATTTCTATTACTACTGCCACTGTTATCAAGATTGCTGTCATCGGGTTTATCTGCTGATTATTATCATTTACCACTACTTACTCCTTGGTGGTGTTGGTTCCCATTCTTGTACTTTTTCACTACCTTTGCAAGGATCGAATTGGCAGTATCCCAAATAATGGGTATTTATATCAAAGTGTTTTCCTTAAGTTAGGCAGGGCGTGCACGGCATAGCAGTTGCCAGAGTTCTACTTCTATGAGTAGGGCTAAAAAGGCAGAATGAGAAACGCCTTATTTGAAAGTCAAGTTGAATCTGATTTATTTTAAAAGAATCGATCTTTATACACTAATTCCCCATCAGCATTCCCAATGCACATCGATATCTAGTGGGTCGCATGCCATCATATTTCGGCTTATTAGTCATGACCTAAAAGTTATATTTCTATTTCCCCAAACACTTACTACACATTGTATCGATCACACAAAGAGTCAAACACTTCTCAAATGACACGTTAGTAGGTCAGCTTTATGCACTGCGACATAGTGCATCACTTATGACTTCTATCGAAGTATTTTTGCCTTTCTTATGCGTTAGCACTTTGGCGTGTGCCGTCAAGTGTTTTTGTTTTGTGATCGTTGACTTTATGTGATATTGCATAATTTATACAATGTGTGTTCTTCTTGCGTGTACAATGTGTTCTTGGGTTTTTGTTTTGGTGGGTACACTACACTATCAACCCAGAATTGAAACAAAAAATTGTTTACTAGTACTAAATGAAGTAACACAAAAGTAACACAGCAAGAACCGTTTAAAATCTAAATTTTACACAAGAATCACTATTGAAATAAAATTGTATATAAAAATAATCTCGTGATTTCGTCAAGTGTTCAGTCTTACTAAACACGAAAACTTATATGTATCTTAATTAAATAATTATTCCTCTTCAAAGAATAACTAAATTCCAAATAAGTGGAAGGTAATTATTACAAGCAAAAGCACGGTTCTTTTTCACCGGCTACATGAGGCGGTCAGTCGTTCGCACACGGGTATATATAACAAATTTCAATGCTAGCATTCACGGGAACACGAGAGGCATAGTACACCCAGAAGTAGTTTACACTGGTGGCATGCATTATAAATCAAAATAAAAGTCAAAAGAAAAAAAAACCCAATTGGAACTATAGGGTGGCCAGATAAGAACGATAAGAAAAGAAATTTAGATAAAGCAACAACGGTGTAAGATATCAAATTGATTCTGGCTTTCCTTTGAAGCCACATTCATGGCAATATATATTAGATAGCAAATCATTTAAATGTCCGCCTCGGCTTCGCTGGCAGTGCTTCAAGCGGTCGCACAATGGAATATGCTAGTACAAGTGCTGATCAAAAATACCTTTTGCCAATGCTGCAAATTGCATATGTTTTTGGTCTTATTTATTAGCTACGAAACCAAACTTTAGTATTCACTTATTTTTGTATGTATTAGTATACAAACTAGAGAGTAAATTACATTGGAAACCGACATTATGCAAATTCTGTATATTTTGGCTGGAAAATTCTTTACGTTCAGAGTAAAATTTCGGGCATTAGTTCCAAGAAAAGTTATATTGTTTGATAGTTATATAGAATCACGGATCCTGAGGTTGCAATGTGACCAATTTATGCTCCTATCTACATATGTATGTAACAATCTACCTACCTATCGCACTTATTTAACTCTCTTTATATTTATATTTAGTTATTAAATCACGAAAAGAAACATTTACTAAATATGTACGAGTGAAACTGAAATATATATATGGATTTTGGTCAGCATTCTAAATTCAAACGCGAGTGAAGCCTCGAGCAAGGGTAAGTTTTTGTTAAATATGTACTTGATTGAATTCATATACAAAGTTTTAAAATCAAAAAAGTTATAGATTTTTGATCAGAAACTGACCCATATATTCCATAGTGGGTCGGTCCATTTTTTGATGACTCGGTCCAATACGAGTATGTGCGGCGTTATTCAGACAATAGCGACCTCGATCTCATCCAAAGTGGTTGGCTTGTTAGCGTAGACTAAGGACTTGACGTAGCCGTGAGATGACCCAGCCGCCAAATTTCTCTGTCACCACTTCGAGCGTTGCGTCGCTTGTATGACATGTAGCGCCGTCTTGTTGGAACCACAGCTCGGATATATCGATGTTGTTGAGCTCTGGCCACAGAAAGTCGGTTAATATCGCTCTATACCAAGGACCATTGACGGTAACGGTATCTTCTTCCTCATTTCGAAAGAAATAAGGTCCGATGATACGGCCGTGCCATAAACCGCACCAAACGGTCAATCTTTGTGAATGCATTGATGCGTGGTCGAACACTTGTGGATTGTGGTTGCTCCAATAACGACAATTTTGCTTGTTGGCATAGCATGACATGATGATGACATCAGGAGGACGGAAAAAATACTGTGAATCATGAGCAACAACAAAAGCAAAAACAAACAAGCTCCCCAGTTATCTGGACAGCCACCCTTGGAGTTCACTGGAACTTAATACTAGCTGAGTTCCAAACCAACTACAACAATCTGTCTTTCTCTCTATCTCTTCCCCTTTCCTCAAAACGCCCGTGTCCTAAAATTAGTATAAGAGTATTCATAACCCCTTTCACACGTGCAAAAAAAAATAGCAGCTGAGCCAAAAATGGGCCTCGTCCGAGAAGATGATTTTTTGGCTTAAATCCGGATCTCCAGCCAACATTTCCAGCGTCTATGGTCATTCGGCTTCAGTTCTTGCATTAGCTTATAAGTATATTTAACCTAAAAATAAGCCTGCTGGACTCTCTGGCGATGCCCAATACAGCTAATCGGCGCCGAATCGACATTTCTGGGACTACTTCGATATTAGTCGCTATGGCGGTTATATTTTCTTCACTTCGCACCGATCTCTATCTGGTTGGTGGCTTAAGGTCCAAAAGAGTGTACTCACACTCAAACTTTTCCACGGTGCGATGAATTGCCTGCGCACTGAAGGCATGATAACGACCGACCTCACGTCGAAATTCACCTTGCGCATTTATAACTGAGCCGGAAATTCGATAATATTTTTTAATAATTTCCACACTTTCGGGAAGCGTTAAAAGATGCATTATGAAATGGCAAACATTACTGAATATTTTGACAGCCGGATTTCATTGATAACTTTGACAGCTGCTGAAACATTAGAATTGGAAAAACTGTCATTGCTATCTGGTCACTCTTTATTATAAATAAAATGAAAAAGTTATGCTAGAATTTCCCCGATATTTGCATAAATATAATAAATAAATCTTATTGTGTGTAACAATTAACAGAACTATTTTCCGTTCCGTACACAGACACACCCCATTGCTCTTGTTATGTCCGTCCATCGTCCGTCCACCTGTCACCGGCTTCTACCACCTAAACTATAAAAGCTATGTGCACAATTTGTACACCAGTCATGTAAATCAATGACCCAAATACAGTATACGAGTAAGTGCCATTTTTGAAAAAAAAACTTTATGTTGGAAGTGGCAAGTGGTACAAGCAAATATGTTAATCAAATTTTTCTTTATTTGTAGATATGCATGTAACATATCGTTGAAAATAGCTCTTTATGAATAATCTAAAACTGTGTGACTCAAATCCTGGTAGTAGAGCATTTTCGGATCTGTAACAACAAATAAGTCTGATTTCGATATTGTTACTAAATTGCGAGATATCACATTTCTTTTGTAGGTAAAGGATTGTCCTGAAAAATCTCAAGCCTTCCCAAGAAAATCCTTTAACTATCAAAACTAATTTAAATACAATCGGTTAATGCTAATTGTATGGGATTATAGTTACGGGATTAAAGAATCTTAGCGATTTTTTTAAGATTTGCGGGTTCAGAGCATTGCAAGTCATTTGCCTTTCCATTATTCGGTACAGAATAGAGGGTAGGCACATTTACAAAAAGAAAGAAAAAACACATCGATATTTTTTATATATTCATATTCCATATGTATCCAATAGCTGGATAATATCTTAAAACAATCCATCAATTTCGCCCGTGGCTGTGTTCAAATCAATATCATAAACACATGGTCTAGTCGGTAGGCCAGGCATTTTTGATATTTCTCCACACATAGCGACAATAAATCCAGCTCCTGCGGAAACATATATGTCTTGAACGGTCAATGTAAATCCTGTAGGCGCCCCCTTTATTGCTGGGTCTCCAGTTAAAGAAGAAGACGTCTTCGACATACATACAGGCAGATTTCCAAACCCCTAAAAATATTATTTAGCAATTATTATTTCGAGTAATATCACAATAAATGTACAATGTCATACATTTTTAGTCAGGAATGATAAAGCTTTTTCTGCTTTTGTCGTTAATGTCACAGTTCCAGCTCCATACATATTTTTTGCAATTATATTAAGTTTTTCCAATATCGGAAGGTGAGTTTCATACAAAAACTTAAAAGTTGAATGATTTTCACACGCGTTGATTACTGCATCAGCCAGTTCAGTAGCACCAGCACCACCTTCACCCCAATGGGAACACGTAACAGCATCGAAAGCTCCCGCTTTGACTGCAGCGGATTTAATTAGTCCGTGCTCGGCTTTGGAATCAGACCTATAAGTAACACAAAAAATATTTTAATGAATAGTAAGCAAAATGCCTGAAAGGAAACTAGCTATCAATATTTTCTTAAAAAGAAACTATATATGTATTGCTTTTTCAAAGTCATTCATCGTAATGAATAAGTTTTTTGCGAATATTTTTAAAAATATTTGTTTTTTGAATATTTTTTACAAAAACTGAACAATGGTTTTAAATTTAAGAAAAAAATATATACTCGTACAGATGATAGCTTGAGATACGAGTATACATCACTGAAAATTATTGTACCTTAAATCACACTGATTGTACCTATTGTTTACTTATTGAGTGTAATTGATTTTAATCATTGTTTGTGTACCTATATAACGTAAGTAATTACATTAATAATAGCACAACACAAGCTGGAAAGGCAGGCAGAGAGAGAGAGAGAGAGAGAGAGAAAGAAAGGTTGGTGGAGTGGTTTGAAACTCAGGTCTTAACAAGTTTCAGTGATCTTCGAGGGTGGCGTCCAGATAATTGGTGAGCAGTTTATTTGCTGTCATTTTCAGCCATAGATTGCCTTACTGCCAGTGCCACACCCAATTATTGGGGGCATTCTAAAATAAATAAATGATTCTTGACATTAGGATTTGAATCAAGAACCTTCTGCGTGACAAGTGACGATGGCCACCCCTAACATGTTCACATTAATTTATTTAAATTCTCTTTCAACCTTTTTTTGTTTTCGTCGATTTTTCTAAAACAGTTTACTTTACAAAATATGTCTATAATCATTCCCATTCGCCCATTCATTGTACAAAGTGGCTCAAAAATAATGACCCTAAATGAATTGTCTATGAATTTTGCAAAATTCCTGTCGTGATATTGACAGTTGCGTAGTAAACAGATGCTAAAAGCACGACGATGAACAATGGGCCGCTGTACTCCTCAAGAACGTAAAATAATGGTGTCGACGCCAAGTCACACGCCTCGAAAAGACTGTCTAAACACGAGATAGGGCAAGGACTGATAAACCAATGACAGACCGTTCGGCGGAGAATATTAATGCTGTGCGCGAGGATGTGAAAAAGTGTCCAGAAACATCAACGAAACGATGAGCCACGCAATTGGGTTTTTCTAAGCGGTCTCTGCAGCGTGTTTTGCTAAATGTGTTTAAGACATTTCCTTATAAAACTCAGGTGGTATATCAGCTGCTTCCCACAGATCACCAAGTCCGTCTAGATTACAGTCAGCCCATCATAAGCTTCAATCAAGAAGAAAACGATCTTCCTTCAAAATGTGCGGACATATCAACAAGTAGAATACTCCCTTTTGGTGCACTGAAAACCCTCGTATTATTCAAGAATCGACTCTGCACTCACTGAAAGTGTGGTGCGGCATACTATTTATGAAAATATTTAATCTATACATTAACACTTCCCTGTTCACTGTTGCTTATATGCAACATTGTAATTCACGTCTTTCTGTTCATTACATTTATTATATGTGACAAGGGCAATGCACCTGGATTTCATTGTTTGCATTTTATATCAGGGTAAGAGGTTCATATGTATGTGAGCCCGCTGACATGCAACTGAAAACTTGTCACGATTGGATAATGCAATCCTCCAATTTTTGGACATAAAAATGGGCTTTTTGGTGTTATCATATTTTATAGGTATCTAATAATATGTATAAGCGTTGCAAAGATACCTTAAACTACAAAAGTGCTATTTTCACTTTCTTTTAAATTTATGCAATAATAATACATAGGTATTTCGTTACAAATTAAGTTTTCTAAAATCAGAAGTCGTGTGTACCTCGGTCATTTAATAACCTCAACAGGAATAAGCACCAGATCAATTGTTGCATGAGAAGCCGTCCTATTGCAAGGAGAACCCGGTAAAGATAGCCCAATAACTTATGCAAGCAAATCATTAAATAAGCTATAATAGAAAAATAACTACTAGCAATCCACTGGGGAATAAATTATTTCAGGTCATATTTATTTGGTATAGAATTTATAGTGAGCACTGACCACAGACCGTTAGAAAGCTTGTTTACACATACAAATCCTTCTTTGAAACTACACCCCGCGCAACAAAAAAAGCCGCACATGGTAATTTTTAACAAAATGGAAGAAATTTAATAAATGATGACTAATCACTGCGTAGTCACTTTGTATTATTGATGTTTAACATTTAAGTTGGCACATTCCCTAATTTGACAATACATTTCGTAGCCTAATTGAAAAAAAGTAATGATCGTGAAGATCAGACTACAAAATATCAGATATTACCAAGTACTATCAATATACATAAATTAAAAAAAGAGCAACAATTTGAAAGGCAAATTTCTTTTTTCATATTTTTATTAACTAAGAAACCTTTGTACATAATTTAAGACTTTCATAATACTAAAAAATGATTCTAGTATTTCGTAGCACCACCCTTCGTCTTAACAACGTCATGAACCCTGTTTGGCATGGAGGCATAGAGATTACCGAGGTAATTGTTATTAATTTCATTGAACCACACTTCTTCAATGATGCTCTTTAGATGCTGCATGGTTTTTGGTTTTTTATCTAGGATATTCGTTCCCATAAGAGCCCAGACATTTTCGATGGGGTTGAGATCTGGACTGTTTCCCGGCCAAATTAGGGATTCTATTCCTAATTCTTCTTTCAAAGTTTTAATCTGTGGAGGAAATTTAAAAATTAAAATCATAAGATTTTCAAAATACCCATAAATATGAAAAAAAAACCTCGAATTACTCAGAGATTTTGCTCGGTGGCAAGGTGCTGAATCATCTTGAAAAATTGGTTTTGATGTTTCTGCTGTTATCATTTCCATACTCGGTACAACACCATCTAATATAATTTGTTTGTACTGCATGGCGTTAACAGTGCCCTCGAGCATAATTAGAGATCCAACTCTGATTGCGGTGATGCATCCCCACACCATAACATAAGGAGAATGTTTTACGGTGTGAGCTATGCATTCGTCGCAGTAGCGTTCCCCTTTTCTACGACGAACTATCTGCTTCCCATCCGGTCCGATTAGGTTAAACTTGGACTCGTCAGAGAACACCACATTTGACCAATCTTGAACACTCCAGTCTTGCCTTTCCTTAGCCCAGCTAAGGGGCGTTTTCTTAATTTTGCTGGTCAGAAGTGGCCTTTTCACTGGTCTCCTTGCTAGCAAACCCATCTCGTTGAGACGATTCTGGATAGTTCTGACGCTAACTTCAGCCCCAGTAGCTTCTCGCAGGTCAGCTCTTAACTCCGGTACATTTTTAAACCTGTTTCTCAAGCTTAGCCTCTTCAGTTCCCGGTCCTCCCGAACAGTGATACATCTCTTCAATCCTGTGCCAATTTTTCTGTCCAGATTGTGATCCCGACGATATTTGTTACAGAATCTTCTTACAGAACTTTCATTGCATCCAATTTGTCGAGCAATTTCACGAAATGACTGATTCTGTTTCGATAAGGCGACGATAACTGCCTTATTTTCTTTACTCAATTGTACCCTTTTAGACATCGCGATATACTCTTTTCACTCATTTAAGAAATACAACTGCACGCACTGTTAAATACTGCCAGAATGAATTCCGACACATTCCAAAATATGCATTACCTAACCCGGGAGCAATAAAATATAATTCAGCGAATCCCTTAAAGGTAATTAGCGGAAAAAAATGGAAAACCAGTATGCGGAAACATGTAATAAGCTGCAGAAGAAAGAAAACAAAAGCAGGTCGCAGACGATGAAGGAAAGCACAGATTAATTGTAGAATATCATAACTCAAACATAGGAGGCCATTGTGATATCAGAAAATATATTGATAGGTTAAAGCAAACACACGTTTAGAAAAATATGAAACAAATGGTAAAGTCATTCATCAATAAATATGAAATATGCAAGAAAGTCAAAAGAACAAGATACACCAGAGAAAACTTTGTCATTACAGATACACCGAGTACCGCATCTGGCACTATTTCAATAGACATAGTGGGACCATTGAGACCCTCAAACGGATTTAGATACATATTAACCAAACAATATGAATTAACAAACATTTATAGAAACATTCTCCATAGAAAAAAAAAGATGCAGTAAGCGTTGCAAAAACGATAGTAGAACTAAGTATGGATGTTTCAGAAAACTTAAAACATACATACAAGGGAACAGAGTTCACAAATGAACTATTGAAAAATATTTGCAAATTATTGAAGATAGAAAAAACAGTTTCAACTCCGTATCACCATAAAAAGCTAGGATCTTTAGAAAGAAATGATTTTAAATGATTTTTTGATGATTCGCAATTCTAACGAATAAAGAAAAAGTTTATGATTTAGATAATTATTTGAATAAATTGAAATGTAGATTAAGATATTCTCACCAAAAAAAGAAATACAATTTTATACAAGATAAACATAGAAGAAATAATGTACAAAAGAAAATAAATAAACATAATTTTAAAGTAGGAAACTATGTACAGTTCCGTTCGAAAAATTTTAGTCAAACATTTTATTACCCTTTTCGGGCACAGTTCTTGAACAACACGTGAAATTTCTAGAAGACTAAATGTTGCTCAACAAATTGTGGCATGGAATTTAAAAAATATCGTTAGACCGGGACTACCAGCAGAAAGAAAGGCTTAGGGAGGTAAATAAAGACGACCCCAGTGGAACATCGTTTTTTGGTGCTGTACAGCCGTCGACATCGGTTCAAGACTTCAGTGGATCTTATAAACGATCTGTTTCGAGCTACAGGAAAAATAATTTCGTCGAGCTCAGTGAGGAAAAGGCTGGTGAAAGCTGGACTTAGAGCACTCAAGCCAGTACTGAAGCCGGATTTTCGAAAAATTATTAGAGAAAAACAATTGCTCTGGGCTCAAGAGCATCTTAATTGGACTCAAGACATGTGGAACAATGTTATCTTTCCGACGAATCAAAGTTTAAGCTGCATGTTGGAGATAGGAGGATTCTTGCGCGAAGAGAACCAAAGGATAGACAGCTCTGAATGCATCTTACGGATGACCCCCAAACCTGAAGGTGTGATGGTCTGGGGATGCTTCTCTGGAGATAAAAAACATAGAATGGTCTTCCTAGAATCGAAAGTCGCTACAGAAGTTTACCTACGGGTTCTGGAAAATGTATTAGAGCTCTCTGCGCTGGAGCTTTTTGGTGACACTTGCAGATTCATTTTTCAACGGACAATGCTCCCATATAGCCAAAATTGTAAGTATGGACTTGTTTTTTTTTTAATATGAAAGACTAATATCAAGCTTTTAAATAAGCTAGAACTTTTATGACTAAAAATAATATTTGAATTTTTTTTTTTTTATTTCTTAGATTAAAAAGTACTTCGAAAAAAATAATGTCGATGTATTAAGTTGGCCTCCCTACAGTCCAGATATCAATCCATTTCAGAATATCTGGTCAATAATGAAACTTAAGGTTGCGAAGAAGCATACAGAGTCAATTGAAAACCTAAAAAATTTACTTATCCGGACCTGAAACACCATACCTGCTTCCACATGGAAAAACATATCTGTGTCAATGTCTCGCCGATGTGCAGCTGTAATAAAAGCAAGAGGAGGTCCAACAAAGTACTAATTAGATAGAGAATGTTTCTGAGAAGCAATAAAAAAAACAAAAACACTGCACCAATGAAGCATTTTTCTTTATTCCCTAAAAATTAGGCAGGTACCTAAAAAACCCATTTTTCGGTCTAACAACTTTTTGCTCCCGTGACCGCATGTGAAAAATTTTAACACTCTAAATGTATCATGAAACGATTGAAACCGCATAAGAAAACAAATCCTCATTAAAAAATATGTAGTTATTGCAACAAATTTGACAAAATTCGAAAAAAAAGTTTGACCAACATTTTTCGAACGGCACTGTGTACTTAAGAGTACAAAATAAAAGAAAATTGAAAAAAAAAATTTGGAGTAATATCCCAAAACGATTCGATTAGTTGTATTTTATTAGATAATAAGGAATATGAAGTACATAATAATAATTTAATTAAATCCTAACATAATTAGGACTAACATACAGATTGAGCGCGCATGAGTTTCAAATAAGAATACTCATTGTCATCCTTTGAATCTAAGGAAATAGTAATTGTTTATATAGCATAGAAAGCAAGTTTGGACATAGCAAATGATGTATAAATACTCCGGTCATTGAAAATAAAAATTGATCTTAGCCTAACAAGTCTTTTATTCAACTTTAAAAATGCTGACATTCACTTTTAAAATGCTGCGTTTTATACAGCAACAATTAGAAAAAGAAGAGATTTACACAAGATTTTATCACAATCCACGAACTTCAGGGACAAATAGTTTTGTAAGAGGGCTTCTCTTAATTATATAATCAGTTTTTTCTGATAAAATCAGTTAAAGGTTGAGGAAGAGTACTTTGAATAATAAGATACGCGTATCATTGAACATGAAAATTTCAGGACCCAACCCGCCCACAATATTAGGGATGGGTTAGAAGATGATGGATGTTGTAACTTTTCCTTATGTTTTTTCTAAGCTACTAATTTCTAATAACATTGGTCAACATTATCTTTGATTACAAGAATGTATAATGCTTTTCTAAAATAATTAATATTTCTGTGCAGTGTTTGCAGTGGAACATTTAATTCGATGTTACGCTTAGTTTCCTTTATGAAGTTCTCCCAATTAATTCTAACGTTAACTAGTCTAGGAGGTACTTCTTTGTATACCCTGCCCATGGTATTTTAAGTTTAATACATACATAGTTTGTAACATAGAGAAGTAATAACAATAGACCCCCAAAATTATATATCATACTGTAACATAATGTAGCATAATAACTACGCCCACAAAAAGATGCAACACATTCTGAAGTGTCTTTTCATTCGAGGTTCGTGTCCACGGTAAGAGACGGATTATGTCTAAGACGACGTCGCGGAATTAAGAGAGAATTATAACCGCAGCTGCAGCTGTCATCTTGGAATTATTACATCAGAATTTTCTTGTTCCAGTGGTCGAAGAACTTGCTAGAAGTTTCTGGCTATCAGAAATGCGACTATATAAGGACAGATTGCGATCGAGGCAAGGCAGTTGGGTTTTGAACCGTACGAAGAGATTGGAAAAGTGATAATAGGCGAAATTGTAATTTTGTGATAAATTGAAAGTTGAGAGTTAACAAGAAGAAGTAATTAGTTTGGATTTGTGAATTAAGTAACTGAAATGAGATAAAGTGATTTGAGAAGAAAGTGACCTTGTAAGGAAAGATTTTGCGAAGAACAGTATAGTGTGAACTTGAATTGTTCTATAGACTAGAAAATAAAGAAATAATCCCACAGAATAACGTTTTATCTACTCGAGCCCTAGCTCGCATATTACAATACATGCACACACGGAAAAAGTATTGGCACAAACACCATTTCTCGAAACAAATGCCTCCAGTTCAAAAATACACAAAAAATTTATGCAAATTTTTCAATGATAAATTGAAAGTTGAGAGTTAACAAGCTCCACTCATCAGCGAGTACCACTTTCAATTGGGATTTGTTGGTTCGACTAACGGTAATTCACATAGCAGTCAGGAGGAAAAACCAACTGTATTTTCTTGTTGTAGGAACAAAGAACAAGGTTTATCAGTTAATTTAACTGACTTGATAGTTAAAAACTAAATGTTGTGTCAATACTGTTTTCCTCATAAAAACCAAGTCGATTGATTAATATATTTTTTTATTTATTTATTAAGCTGAGGGTTAATTTACTTTTCAGTAATTTGTTAAAGAGTTAATAAATGAATATCATGTGAAACAAATTTGTATAATTTTTTTGATTATTTTTGAACTGCAGGCATTTGTTTCGTGAAATGGTATCTGTGCCAATATTTTTTTTCAGTGTGTGTATTTGTGGTCGGCATTATATATCCGCTCGTCTGTCCGTACGAGTATGTTAACACTTTTTGGACTTATAATTGAAGTCCGGAACATGAAATTTGGTATAATTTTAATTTGATAGAAGCAGTACAATTACAAAAATCCGTCCACAGACACTAGAAACTGAAAAATAAATTGTAGAAGAAATTAATATGTAGAAGTTGACTTTCTATGCACTCAATGCAAAAATTAACACATATTTCTTTTTCAAGGCTATTTAGGGTGTTGTTTAAGGCTTGCTATGAATATCTTACCAGAATCCGTAAGCTTCGGTTACACATGTTGGGAGCCACACCCACTTTCTGCTAAGAAAAAGTTGTAGCAACAGTTTCGTGATAAAATTTCTTAAAAGTCAGGGAAATTTCCTCTGTATAGAAAGAGATCATTCCATCTGTTGTAAAAATTTCGCAATGCCACGCTTATTTTATTAGAGCTAAGGTAAAAGATTGTAACATACGATCCGTTCTAGAACGATTGTAATTTTCCTGCACGTTTTACGTTATGTTTCGCTAACATTCAGTATAAATGGGGAATGGTCTAAGGACATATAAAAGCTTTCTTCGACTTTTATGAAAAGTTTAAATATCCCAAGAAACAAATCTAAGAGATCGGGTATTTTATTTGGAGCCGACGGCCAACAGTGTGGTTTACCGGTTCGATGAAAGTCATAGTCATATTCGATTTCCTCATTCTATAATGCATTGATATCAGTCTAGAACTCCAGAAGTCATGTTTCGCATTAAATTCACTGCCAATGATAAATTTCGGCCCGAGCGAATAGAATACGTTGGCGAATTCGCTTTTTTGGAGTTTGCAATTCGGGTGGCAGTAGTTAGATGATATGTTAAAAGTTGCACGCATACTTACGGTAATTACATTGATTCTAACTCAAATTTCATATCTTCATAATTAATGTGTCTTTAATAAGTTGGGACATTAAGATGAATTTCAGATACTACATATACATCGATTTTTTTCCTTCGCAAAAATATTTTTAACTCCCTTATTCATGGTTTTGTTAGAGCGCGCTTTTAGTGAATGTTATTTTCGAGGTTGTTCAGTTTTTCGAAAATTAGTCTATTTGCGACGCACCGTTCCTCGAGTCTTGTGAAGATAATTGCGAACATATTAGGTGGGAGGTTACCGTCTTGTTCGTTTTCTGGTGCCGCGGCTAATGCACACCGTGAGTATTAGGCGGTGAGGGGTTACTTGCTTGTGCAAGTATATTTGCACGTCCTCCAACTTTCCTTTTAATGGAGCTGTCCTGGCTTTACTAGTTTATCTTCCACAACAAGTTTATCTTCCACACGTTGTTGATAAGCGAAGCGGCTTTAAATTTTGATGCCAAACCGGATATTAAAAGCCAATGGAGTTTGTTATAGTCGGTAATTCCAATCACTTTTATCGGCGGTGGTCGATGCTCTTTGGCATTTCCCTCTATTTCTCCTGACTTACTTTGGAAACCATTTTTTTTTGCATGTATTTCGGCGAAGAACCAGCTTTCCTCTTCTTTGTTGGTCTCTGTTTTCTTTAGTTCGGTTTGGTTTGGTGATGTTTTCGAGCAAAGTTTTTAATCTCATCTCCACAGTGGTAATTCCGAGATGTCTTTGGATATCGTTGTTTCTTATGTACCACGGTGCTGACAATTCCTCTTAGCACTTTATTTTTAAAAGTTTGTAAAATATTGTGATTGTTTTTTTTTGTGTACAACCCAAAAGTTGTATACCATACACCGCTTTAAGCATTTGCTTGAATAAAAACAGTTTGTTATCTACGTTAAGCTTTAAATATTATAACCAGTACACTTCTCTGTGTTTATTTTCCAGCTCTTTGCGTTTCTTTCTCACGTGCGTCTTCCACTTCGATTTTGCGTGAAGTGTCATCACGAGGTATTTATGCTCGTTTGTGAAAGGAATTCCAACATAATTGACTTATGTAGGTAGGTAAATTATTTACTTTTTTTATAGGCAAAATGTACATTTTGTCGAGAGCGATTCGCCAAGTCTGTGTCCATTCCCTATTTAATACTACTTGCAACATTTTATGACTTTTTTTCATTAGGCTCTTTGCCGGGTTTTGGAACCATTATAACTTCCGTGATTTCCAATTGAATTGGAATATACTTTAGTCTAAGAGCAACGTTTATAATATACAAAAGTTTAATTACCGCTTCCATAGGTAATTCTTTGAGAACCTCTCCTGTGATTTAGTCGTATCTAGGAGCTTTCTTAGGTTTCAGTTTTTTTATTTCCTGTTTGAGTTCAACTAGCGTTGCACGTGCTATTGTATAGTTGTCAAGTGTTTTATCCCTTGCATTGATAGTTACAATGAGTGGTTGACCATCGAACGGTTTAAACGTTTCTTCCAGGTAGGCTGCAAAGATTTCCGCTTTTCCCTTATCTTTTTTGATTCATTTGGCATTATTTTGTTTTGATTGGCGGGACTTGGATCTGTGTTTTTTTAATGCCCTTAACCACTTTTCAAAGCGAATAATTAGAATCTCTCTCCGCTGTTAAATTGTCGAGGCATATTTGTTTGATTTTTTTAATAAGTTATACAAACGATTTGCATGAGCTTTATGTTGTGGAAATCGAGTTTGTTGCCATTTTTTCGCGGTTTTTTTTTTTCTTTCACCAATTCTTTGATTTCTGGAAAATATTTTAGAGCATCATTTTCTTATTTTTTTCAGTGCCTGAGTATTATTACAGGCGGCACACTGCAAGATTTCAATACAGCGATCGTCTTCAATTTCTATTATAGTTCGTAGGGCATCTTAAGTGATACACTCAGATCTAAATTTTCTTCAATATCTTTCTTAAAGTTTTCCCAGTCTGTTTTACCGTTAGTTAATCTGGCTGGTACTTCTATCCTAATCAGGGTTTCATTCATCCTGAGAATGACTTGAGAATTATCAGAAGACAGATCATAGCTCTCTTCAACTTTTATACAATTGCGAGGCATTTCTTTTACGACGAAGAAGTCAATCAGGTGGGAAATTTTGTTGGTATTAGTTGGCCACTAAGTAGGTTTACCCGTCGAGTGAAGGCACAGCTATGTTGCATACCCGCATCGTAAAGTATGCTACCTTTTCGTCAGGTACATCTTGAGCCCCAGTGTTTTGTGTTAAAGTCACCACCGATTATAAAACGTGGTGTAAGCGAGTTCGAAATGTTTATGAAATCACTTTTATCAAGCACCATCCGATTAAGACAATAAATAGACGAGGTATTAAAAGAATACTCTCTATTTCTTACGCGTACAGTCCATACTTGTATTGTATTAAGTTCTATTTTTATTTATTTTTTTTTTATATAATTTGCACGTGTTAAAGGGGATATGAATACCCTTATACAAATTTTTTTTTAGAACACGTGCGTTTTGTGGAAAGGGGAAGAGACGGAGAGAAAGACAGAGTGGTGTAGTTTGAAACTCAGGTGGTATCAAGTTTCTGTAAACTCCAAGGGTGGCTGTCCAGATAACTGGGGAGTACTTTGTTTGTTTTCGCTATTATTGTCGTTGCTTATGATTCACAGTATTTTTTTTCCGTCCTCCTGATGTCATCATCACGATCAAGTTGGATTTTTTAACCATATGACCACCCTACTGCCAGTGTTATGCCTTCTCAGTAGAGTTGACTTAGCTTTCGCGAGTGATCGATTTTTATTTATTTCATGCGAAATAAATAGATGATTCTTGACATCAGGATTCGAACCGTGAATCAACAGCGTGACAAGCGATGATGTTACCACTACACCACGGCCAATGTTCGGTACTTTCTTTTATAATAATGATGATTCGCCCCTTGTGTGAATGCCACTGTATCCTTTAATCTTTGCGTGCGATTGTTTCGTCATATGTGTTTCAGAAATTAAACATACGTCAATATCGTTTTCATGTATAAATGTTTCTAGCTCGTCAAATCTTTACATAACCCATTGGCGTTTCAAGTAAGTATTTTAGCATCATTTTCGTGTTGTTTTTAGGGTGCGAGTGCTATGAACAAGTTTAACTAATCTCTCGAAAATAAGTTATATAGCTTGCTCCTCAATTTTGGCAAGAATAATAGAAAAGACGTGAGATACCGGGTCTTGTAAACTATTATTTTTACTGCATTCAGTACATACGGATGTTTGTACGTTACTGTACTTTTCTTTTACCAAGTTTTTCTTAGAGCTTTTAGGTTTTTCTTTATTTAGCTATCTTGGAGCTATATTTCCTAATGCTGTGATTTGAGTTGAGCGTATGTCTGCTTGTCTAAAACCGATAGCTTTTCTTTCGTCACTTTTTCTTGGCTAATTTTTGGTTTACCCTATCTCATTTGGCTTGAAACTTGATTTTGTGGCTTCATTAATTTATCGCGCCTTTTTTGCAACTCCTTGTTACTTCACAGCCTCGATAATTAGCCGAGTGGTTTCCACTGCAGGTAATGCACGCTGCAGGAGTTTTCTTGTTAACACCACAGTCTTTACATAAGTGTTTTCCGGCGCATTTAACACATCGCTGTTCTTTTTGACAATATTTTTGGGTGTGATTAAATCCTTGGCAACGCTTACATTGAGGTACTGAACTTGTATTCTTAAGAAGGGGTTCAATTTTAACTGCCAAAATAAGTATCGATTTTATTTCACGCATCGTATCTTTAGCACGAGCATTTGGTTTGTTTGACTGTTCTTTCTTAATCGAGCTATTTTGATTGCTTTCTTGAGCGTTGTGCCTTCGGGCAAAGACTTAGCTTTGCATTTTTTGCCTGGTTGTTTTTTTTTAGAATCCAGTCGGTTTCTTGAGCCAATTCTTTATCGTCGGTTCGACAGTCAGTGGTAAGAAGCCTATTTAAACACGAAGGCTCATTTCCAGTTTTTTCTTTAAAGGGTTTATTTTCTGCCTTTAGTGCATCTATTTCCATTTTGAGCTCTCAGCCAATGTTATATATGTAGCTTCGCTCGAAGTTCAATATTTTTCTCATTGAGACCAAACGCAATAAATGGCTCTCCCCAGAATCTGTTGAGCCTGTCTCCGAAGAGAGTGAATTTTCCAGTGAATCTGGACTGCCACCCGGGGTATTATATCTATATTTGTTCATTGCATTTTTAGTATATGCCTATTGCTTCAGTTATGGCTACCTCGGGTATATTATAACCCCTACTCGAACGGGCTTGCTGCTAAATTTTATAACAAATTTTGTACAAAAGAAATATTTTATAAAATATGACTTATTACACTATCGAATTTTTCATTGAAGTCCTTTTATAGTATAATACGGATCTACGCAGACGCAGACAGATTAAAATGTCCACAACGACGTTGAGGCGGTAATCTCGACAGTCATACAATAATTACAATAATTAAAGCTCCCTCGACTTGTTTGCTATTAAATTTACGTGTTCATGCACTTTTTTTTCTATTTAAGTCCTACTCAATTCGTTTTTTAACATGAAAAATGCAAATTATGATTTTCCCAACAAAGCACAAACAGCTGAAAGCACGAAACTGCCATTTGGATGAATAAGAAGTTGAATTTGAACAAACATTTCAACGTCGTGAGCGTCGCGTCCGTCGCGAAGCAGTTGAGTTTGCCAGTTTCTATGTGTTTACATATAACTCAACATTTGTTTGACAGCCTGAAATGAAAAATGCAAATTATGATTTTCCCAACAAAGCACAAACGGCTGAAAGCATGAAACTGACATTTGGATGAATAAGAAGTTGAATTTGAACAAACATTTCAACGTCGTGAGCGTCGCGTCCATCGCGAAGCAGTTGAGTTTGCCAGTTTCTATGAGTTTACATATAACTCAACATTTGTTTGACAGCCTGATGCTTAAAAGTAGAGATTGCCTCTGGGGTTAAAGTATTTATATCGATGGTATAGCGCGCAAATGATGTAAGTGCAAAAGCTGTATCTGCCACGAAAACCAACTCCAGAAGTTTTCTTCTGATCATTGTATTAACCAATTGTAGCAGTTCTACTTTTCATATTGTAATATGCAAGCTACGGCTCGAGTAGATAAAACGATATTCTGTGAAATTTATTTCTTTATTTTCTAGTCTATAGAACAATTCAAGTTCACACTATACTATTCTTCGCAAATTCTTTTCTTACAAGGTCTCTTTCCTCTCAAATCACTTTATCTCCTTTCAATTACTTAATTCACAAATCCAAACTAATTACTTTTTCTTGTTCACTCTCAACTTTCAATTTATCACCAAATTACAACTTCGCCCATTATCACTTTTCCAATCTCTTTGCCACGGTTCTAAACCAACTGCGTGGTCTGGATCGCCATATGTCCTTATATAGCAGAAGCCAGAAACTTCTAGCAAATTCTTCGACCACTGGAAAAAAAAAATTCTGATGTAATAATTCCAAGATGACAATCATTTCGTTTCATTTCTCTTGCTCTCTCTTATCCGTGATATTATCCGAACTGTGGAGACTAATTGCAGACACGAACCTCAAATGAAAAGACACTTCGGAATTTGTTGCCTGTTCGAGGGCGTAGTTATTATGCTACATTATGTTACACTGCCACCCTCTTAGACTTGTTCGTCCCGAACAAGTGCGTCCTCGCTTCGGCCATTGTATCGACTCAGTCGGTCCATATGAACCACTTTCATTTTGGCCCTTGGTCCTCGTTGGATGCGGTAGACAACATCGTTGATGCGGGTTATTATTCTGTAGGGACCCTCCCAGTTCTGCTGCAACTTAGGTGATTTCCCCTTTTGGCGATGGGGATTATACAGCCACACTAGATCTCCTTCCTGGAATCCTGACGTTGTTGCCTTGGCATCATACCTGGTCTTCATGCGGTCGCTCGATATCTTAATCTGGCTTCTGGTCCTTTGGTGTATGTCCCTAAGCCTTTCCCTAAGGTCCGCCACGTACTCTTGTTCATTTCTGGGCTCATTGGTAGGAGATCCAAATTTCACCTCACTGGGTAAACGAGCTATTCCACCAAATAAGATTTCGAACGGTGTATGTCGAGGAGTGCTATGCACGGCACTTCTATAGGCCATCAAAAACAAGGGAATCTGCCGGTCCCAATCCCGTTGGTAGACTCCTACGACCTTCGAGAGATGTTCGTCCAAAGTCCTATTGAAACGCTCCACCATACCGTCCGACTGTGGATGAAGCGGGGTTGTCCTTGTCTTTTTGATTCCGAGTAGTTGACACATCTCTTGGAAGATTCTTGACTCGAAGTTCCGCCCTTGGTCAGAATGCAATTCCAAGGGCACACCGAATCTGCTAGCCCAATTGTAGACGATCTGCTCCGCCACGGTTCTGGCTTCCTGGTTAGGGATCGGAAACGCTTCCGGCCACTTACTGAAGTAGTCCATCACTACGAGTATATACCGATTACCATTGTCGGTTTCCGGAAAGGGCCCTGCGATGTCAACGGCGATTCGTTCGAAAGGTGCTCCCACGTTGTATTGGTGCATCTTACCTCGAGTTTTGATTCTCGGACCCTTGCTAGCTGCACACACGTAGCATTTTCTGCACCAGTCTTCGATATCTTCCTTCGCTTTTAACCAATAAAAATGTTCTCGTGCCTTTT
Organism: Pocota personata; assembly: GCA_963082735.1. Lineage (NCBI taxonomy): Eukaryota > Metazoa > Arthropoda > Insecta > Diptera > Syrphidae > Pocota > Pocota personata. Next base: position 171,997,923 of record OY720429.1, on the reverse strand, counting down.
CAAGCGTCTTATTCACTCCCAAGTGGCCTCCGGACGCCCCACCATGCATTTCCTGTAACACTCCTTGACCCTCGTCCGCGGTACGACAAGCTGCATTACAAACGACTTTCCGTCGGAGGATTCCCATTTTCTTCTCAGAACACCTTCTTGGACATGGAGGGAGTCCCACTGCGCAAAATATGCCTTTAAGGTCGGGCTTCTGTGAGAGATGTCCTGATGATCCGGTTTCTCCATGTTCTCCTCGGCTCGATATCCGGGTCTCCTTCTTAGCGTTCCGGATCTCATCTACGCCCCAGCCGGCGATAGGTTCGGCTCTCATTCTTTGGATGGAAACCAGCTCCCGTTCTTCCTGACGCGCACAATGTTTACAATCCGTTCTGCATGGTCTCCGGGACAGTGCATCCGCATTAGAGTGGAGCCTTCCTTTACGATGCTGTATTTCGTAGTCGTAGATTTGCAGCCTTTCGATCCATCTTGCGACCTGACCCTCAGGACTCTTGAACTGTAATAGCCATTTTAAGGCTGCATGGTCTGTGCGAAGAACGAACTTCCTCCCGTAGAGGTATTTGTGAAAATGCTTCGTAGCCAAGATCAAAGCTAGAAGTTCTCTCCTTGTCACGCAGTAGTTCCTTTCTGGCTTAGAGAGCACTTTGCTAAAGTACGCAACCACCTTCTCTTGGCCGCCATGCACCTGGGAGAGTACGGCTCCTACCCCGACATTACTAGAATCTGCATCCACAATGAACGTTTCCCCGGGAGTGGGGTAAGCCAGTATCGGGGCATCGCATAGCCGTTGTTCAAGTGCCTTGAAGCTCTTCTCACACTCAATTGACCATTTGAATTGTTTTCCCTTTTCCGTCAACTGGTGCAGGCTCTTTGCGATCCCGGCAAAATCCTTCACGAACCGTCTGTAGTAGGTGGCTAGGCCCAGGAAGCTCCTTAGTTGGTGTTTATCCTTGGGGACTGGCCAGTTTTTCACCACTTCGACCTTCTCTGGATCAGCTCTCACTTCTTTCGCTGAAATTATGTGTCCCAGCTACTTGACTTCCGCTCTAAACAGGGTGCATTTCTTGGGGTTGACCTTCAGGTGGGCACTTCGAAGCCTTTGAAACACATCCCTTAGATTGTCTCGGTGTTGCGCAAACGTTTTTCCAACGACGATGACATCATCCAAGTATACCAGACAGGTTTTCCATGTTAACGCTTGCAGGACACATTCCATCAATCGCTCGAAAGTCGCCGGAGCATTGCACAGCCCGAATGGCATTACCGTGAATTGCCATAGCCCATTTCCTGCGGTGAAGGCGGTTTTCTCCCGATCTTCTGGATGGATCTGTGCCTGCCAGTAGCCACTCTTCAAGTCGAGAGTGGAAAACCATCGGGCTCCTGATAGTGTGTCTAGCGTGTCGTCAATCCGTGGCAGAGGGTAGCTGTCTTTCATCTCTGCAACTTCTGTCTGCTTTGCCAATGGAAGGCGCCTAGCAGGCTGACGAATTGGTCTAGTATCACCAGTGTCTATTCGATGTTGTACCAGGTGTGTTCGGCCGTATTCTCCGTCCTGTGAGGCAAATACATCAGCGTACTCATTTATTAGATTCTCTGCCATATTTCGCTGCTTCTGATTCAGTTCACTGGACTGGAGAATCGTCTCTCTCGTTTCCGCTGTCCAAGGTGATGGGAGAGGTTTTGGAGCATCACGTTCAGATATTGTTGCGACGGCGGTAATCGGTGTGCATTTTCCAGTCACCTCCCCTTGCCTTAGTTTGACAGTGTGTGGCCTCGCGTTCAAAACTCTCACTGGAACCATGGTGATCTTTGATTCGACTAACGTCTTTCCCACGATGTAGTTTTGAGAATGCTTCTCTGGGTCTGGTTCTACTATGTGGAATCGGTGGCACCCAAGATCACCTTCCAGCTTCGTCCAAATGATTGTCTCTGAAGACGGCGGCAAAACTTCTTCTTTGCTGATGACTGTCCTGAGAGTTACGGCATCCTCGTTTCCGTACACCATCGGAATCTCCACATTTCGATACCTCAGTACTTGCATCCCGATGTCCAAGATTACTTCATTTGCTTTCATGAAGTCTATTCCGATGATGCACTCGTCGCATATATCTGCCACCAGAAACGCATGGGAGAACGTCAGTCCCGCCAGAGTAATCGTAAGACGAACTTCTCCAAACACCTTCGCCATTTCCCCTGTTGCAGTCTTCAGGCAGTAGCTGTTGGTGTTGTGCAGCCATGAGCTTCTAACGATATCTCTTCTTGCAATGGAGACGGTGGCACCTGTGTCGATAGTGGCTACGCACTTCTTCTTGTTGATTAGTGCCTCCACTGTCAGGCTCTTGTTACCCCGTTTGGTTTGCGAAACTTGAATGGTGGTCCTGGGGGCCTCGATTCCAGTAACCAACTTTTGCCCCGCGAAGTTGGTCCTTACGCATTTCCCGACTGCTGGTTTTGGGAAGTCTGAACGACATGATGCTTCCTCTCTGCTTCTCCTACTTCCGCAATGTGGACAATTTCCTCGTCTAGGTGCACTTCTGCACTGCCGTAGTAGGTGTCCGGTTTGGTTGCAATTCCAGCAACGGATTTGACTTCCGCGAGTTTTGTCTTCATCCATGGCGGCTGTTCTCTGGCATGAGCACTCCACGATGGACATTTTCCATCCTTACAGCCATTTGCAGTTGTCTGTCCTCTATGGCCTGAATAAAAGCTTCCACCGCCATTTCGTTGATAAGCTCCTCACCGACTTTAGTGTATGAAAGATGGGCTAGTCGTTCTATATCCGCTTGCAACTGTTGGAGCGTTTCCCCCCTTTTCTGGACTCGACTACGCAGCTGAACCCTGTACACCCGCTGCATGTGTTCATCCCCAAACCGCATCTCGATAGCCTGAACCAGAGAGTCGTAGTTCTGCTGTTTATCTTCCGGAATGGTCGGAAAAGAGCTCCGCAGCTGGACCCCTCAGTGCAAGCGTGAGTGCAATAGACTTCTCTTCATCGTCCCAGCTATTGGTCATTGCGGCCGCTTCGAATTGCCTCTTATCAATTGGCCATGATGTTTGACCATCGAAGATAGGAGGCTGCATCTCCTTTCTTCTCAGACCGTCAGTGGAATATTCCCGTGCTTTCTGCCTCTTCACGTTGCTGAGTTCCTTAGTAAGATTTTCGACTTGCTTTTCTACTTTTTCGAACTGATTCTCTATCTTCCCGGATTGAGTTTCATGCTTCTCAAAGTTTTCATCGAATCTAGTTTCGACTTTTTCGAGTTGCGTCTCGACCTTCTCGATTTTCTCTTCGATCGCTTCGAATTTGGATTCCAAGTTCTTGTTTTGCTCATCAAGTTTGTTTTCCAGAGCATCTAGAGAATTCTTTTGTTCGTCCATCTTAAGTTCTAGAGAATTCTTTTGTTCGTCCATTGCTTTCTTTTGTTCGTCCATTGCTTTCTTTTGTTCGTTCAGCTTAAGTTCTAGAGAATTCCTCTGGTCGTCCATTGCTTTCTTTTGTTCGTCCATTGCTTTCTTTTGTTCGTCCAGCTTAAGTTCTAGAGAGTTCTTTTGGTCGTCTATTGCTTTCTTTTGGTTATCGAGCTTAAGTTCCAGAGATTTCTTTTGGTCTTCCGTTGTTTTCCTTTGTTCGTCCATGACTGACTTAAGTTGCAGGAGCAGACTTGTTATATCCGGGTCGGCTACTGTACTTGCTGGTTCCTCTTCCACGTCAAACTCTACGTCATGCGGATTTTCACCTTCCTGCGTTACTGCTTCTTCCAAACGAATCAGTATTGCATCTTTTCCCCCAGTTGTGTCGAGGTTCCGCTTACTGAATTCTGCCTTTAGTTGAGTTATAGTTAGTTCTCCCAATTTGCGACCCATTTTGCGCAACTAATTAACTCAACACAGAAATGGTTTTTTTTTTTTTTATTGTGCAATTTCACACCACGGAAATAGTTATTCACAGAATAAGTTTTATCCCGCTTCTGACACCAATGTAATATGCAAGCTACGGCTCGAGTAGATAAAACGATATTCTGTGAAATTTATTTCTTTATTTTCTAGTCTATAGAACAATTCAAGTTCACACTATACTATTCTTCGCAGATTCTTTTCTTACAAGGTCTCTTTCCTCTCAAATCCCTTTATCTCCTTTCACAAATCCAAACTAATTACTTTTCTTGTTCACTCTCAACTTTCAATTTATCACCAAATTACAACTTCGCCCATTATCACTTTTCCAATCTCTTTGCCACGGTTCTAAACCAACTGCGTGGTCTGGATCGCCATCTGCAGAAGTTTCTGATAGCCAGAAACTTCTAGCAAATTCTTCGACCACTGGAACAAAAAAAAATTCTGATGTAATAATTCCAAGATGACAATCATTTCGTGCAGTTATAATTCTCTCTTGCTCTCTCTTATCCGTGATATTATCCGAACTGTGGAGACTAATTGCAGACACGAACCTCAAATGAAAAGACACTTCGGAATTTGTTGCCTGTTCGAGGGCGTAGTTATTATGCTACATTATGTTACAATATTTTAATGGAACGCTCAGACAAAGTAACGAAACCGAAATACTTTGCGGGACATTTCTAGTGCAGTTTGACAATAATACCATAGCTATGAATGATAGAAACTATACGAATGATGAAATCAGAACCTTCCAGATTTTGCCACCCATAATTCAACGAAATATAACAATGAAGGATATAAAGTTGGAAGTGGAATTACTACACGATTTACAGTTGAGTAATATTGTCAAAATATATCAATAGTCTCAGATATATTCATATATGTATACATTTATCATTGTAATCTTTTTGTTACTATCATATATAAAGTTAAGAAGCAAAAACAACAAATCCAAATACCACAAGTGAATGACTTCCAACCTCCACGTATTATCGTTTGACCTGGGGGTCGCACTCTAAGGAGGGAGGAGTTAACACATTCAATTATGTGAATTCAGAATACGCGCCGATTCGAATGGATTGCTTTGTGAAAGCTAAGATATTGATTCCGGTGCATGTGCCGCCATTCGAACTACACTCGTAAGCAATATTTGGTTATAAATAGAACGTAAGAAAATTTGTATTTAGATTTTAAGTTTGGTAGTCAATAATGAGACATTGGTCTCCAAGAAAAATATTTTTTTTTATTATAATTCGATGTAAAATCGTTTACTTTGACAATGCTCGTGGAGGATCTATTCAACGAACTTGGGGAACTGAATAGAACTCAGTATTCAGTGGACAAAAGGAGTTTTCTGGTAAGAAGACTCTACTCATACAACTTTGACTGTGTCTGGTGATAACAAACGTAAACAGTATGTCTTGAAGGATATCTATACTGTAAAGGATTTGAACTGATGTTCCTCAGTTGACATCTTTACACACTCACCTTCGAGAACTCCCACTTAAAGATCTATTAAAAGCTAATCCTAAGATTTTGCTTGGCCTACATCAAGCGAAATTCGTGTTGGGCACCGAAATTCACGGACAGCGTCATGGCAAAGACGAAGAAGGGCATATGCCTTAAATACACTGCTTGGTTGGATCGTGTATGGTAAGTCAGCACAAACAGTAAACGTATCTTGCATCCATCAGGCATTAAAACCTTCTATGAAGCTTATGTTTCACGACGCTATAAAGAAGATCAATTACATGAACTTTTAGCGTGAAGCGTGAGATTGGTGTCATGCGTGATTGGTGTCGTGGGTGATATACGAGTAGTTAGTAGAGAAGCCAGTAGAGCAATGGACATCATAGAGCGCTCTTTAAAGTTGGATGGTACTCGTAATCAGTTCAAGATTAGTCTTCTTTGGCCCACCGAATATGTTAAACTCCCTGATAGTTTTCCGATAGCTCAACTATGCCTTACTGGTTGGGAGAAGTCGTGCACGAGTTATTATCTAAAGGTAGGATCGCTTCACAAAAGGAGTTGCAATCCCAATTTTCATCCTAACAAGGTCCCGCCGAAACCCAGATGCGTTGCTGATGTGGTCGCGAAAGTCAACGGTGTTTCGCTAATCACTCCTTTCCTGAAAGGTCTGGATAATCTCGTTTCACTTAATGCTTGACGTGAAGGAGTTGTTCCATCGGATACTTATCAAAGAGTAAGGTTGCCAACGTGTTCTGTTGGGAGATGGTGGCAGCTTCCGCAAACCCACAGTGTACATTATGTAGATCATAATGTTCGATCCCAGATGTTCTCCTACTTATTCTCAGTTCGTGAAAAATCACCATGTTAATCCGTTCCGAACTGAATGACTAGAAGCGGTCGATGGCTTGAGCAGGCGAATTTACATTGGCGATTACTTTAATAGTCACGAAATGGTTCAAGCCGCTGTTTGCTGTGACTCGAAATGCTATTCGCATTTGCCATTCTATGAATTTCGGCATCGTAGGTGTTCAATCAAATAGCCGTGATCTCCTAAAACAGATTCCAGAGAGTCATGTCAATACCAAATTCGTCAGCATTGATTCCAACGAATGCCATAGTTTTGTTGCCCAAGTCTTAGCATTGGCATCCGTCCTCAGATCACTTCTCGTACAAGCTTTCTGACCTTGAGACTATAGAGGGATGCTGTTATAATCAAACGATAAATGCTAAGGACCATTATGAGGATTTTCGATCCTTTGGGTATTATTTCTCTTTCCATCATACGACAGCGGATCGTACTTCAGGAGGTGTGAGGCCTGTGACTGGGACGGTGTGAGGCCTGTGACTGGGACGAGCCGGTGTGATCCGAGTTACGGATGCTGTGATTGAACTTCATCAAGGAGCTGAAGAACATTGAAAAGCTCAGAGTTCCACGCCGATTCTCTCGTGGAACCCTGATGACACCGAGGTAGGCCTGATTATTTTTATTGATGCTTCGGAGAAAGCTTTTGCGGCTGTGGGCAATTTACGCTTTGAGCGCAACAGTACAGTGGAAGTAACGCAAGTCATTACAAAGGCAAAGGTGGCTCCTATAAACCAGTTATCAGTGCCCCGATTAGAATTACAGTAACGATTGACGTAACAATCACATGATCTCATACCATTCAGTTTGACAAAGTGCGTTTCCTACGTGATTCGAAGACTGTAATTTCCTGGATTTAACTCAACTAAATATAAATTGCCATCTTTCGTCGCTTCTCCATGTGAATTGTTTTTCATCGATTCCAAGGTTAAGTAAGACTTTTATTGATTCGGGAAACTACGATAATTTGGAGATAATACATTTGTTTCATGTCAAGCAAACAAACATTCCTTATGGCATTTAAGATAAGTTATCCACGAGATTTCGAGTGAGATGGTCTTCATCTGTAAGAGTTGTTATCTTTTTGCTGTGCTTTAGAGATATTCTTTGTAAAAAACTCTCTGACGAAAAAGATTTCATCACGCCAAACGAGTTCAGGCGTGCTGACGCTTTTCCGTTTGAATTTACATCTTTAAGCGCTAGTGGAAACGTGAACCTTTCAAGACCCATCCTCATCTTGTCACCATTTCTTGGCGAGGAGGAAACAGTTCGGATGATCTCGAGAGCTCAAAGGCTAGAATATCTCATGCATCGTGCAATGCAGCAGTCCTGCCTGAGAAGCATCCGTTTGTCGTTTTACTTATTCAGCAACACCATGAGATTAATTTTCATATGGGAACAACTTCGAAAATCTCGGAAATTCGTGAACGTGCTTGAATAATTAGAATACGAAAAGCAGTAGAGAGAGTGAGGTTTAATTGCAACGCGTGCAAGGGACTTAAAGCCAGACCCACTATACCATTGATGAGCCAGTTTCCTGGTGCTCGCTTGGCGTTCGACTCCAAACCCTTTACTCATGTCGGAGTCGATTGTTATGGCCCCCTGTTGGTAAAGTTTTGACGCGGAACGGTGAAGGAATTTTTTATTTTTTTTTTATTATTATTATATTACAATCTAGTCTTAGGACTAATGAGCAGATTGATAAATCATAAGTTACAGAAAATTAAAATTTGAAAAAAGATAAAGATACTATAATATAACATATAATTTATATTTGCCTTTTTCTTTTTTCTCTTTGTTGTGTAATGATTAAGTAATAATTAATATAATAATGACTTATAAGAATTTGCAATAAATATGAATATGATAACAATGAGTTAATAACATTAATAGCACTCAAGGCATAAGGGATTTAAGCCAGTCAAGGCGGTGGGGGTTTTATTCACTCGTTGTTGTCGACTTTCGTATTATCTACGGATCATTTAAATTTACATGCCTTTATCTACCCAGTTCAAGAGGTTTAAGCCTTCTTAATCTTGACCGAGTAATTCTGGTTTACAAGTAGTAGGGCCTCAGGGTTTACGCGCTCTTGTAGCCGTTTCTCGTGTCTTACTGTTGCGTTTTTAATTTCATTTTGAACCAACTCTACATTAAGATCCCTATGGAGGTCGATGTTTCTTAATACCAGGGAGCGCCTACAATGTTCGTGAGTACTTTGTTTTGGAATCGTTGAATGATGTAAATGTTGCTTTGCTTGGTGCAACCCCATAGTTACATCCCATAGGTCCATATTGGTTTTATCATTTGCTTATAGTTGGGAATGTCGCCCCATAAGCCAATACATTTTTTTATGTCGAATGTCTAGTTCTTCTCTTTTCTTTTTAACGTCGGCTTTCCATCTGAGCTTGGCGTCTAATGTCATGCCGAGGTACTTCGCCACATTTCCACAAGGAACTTCTTTACTATTAATATAAACTGGCATATGGTTTATCTTTTTGTTTCTAAAGTTGTCGTGCACTGATTTTAATTCATTTAATTTGATTCTCTAGGTTGTTGTCCATTTGCTTATTTTTGAGATTGCAAGTTTGCAGTTCAGCCATTACGGCTGTGTCGTTGGCGAATGCTGCCATGATGTTGTTGTCTAAATGTGCCTGAAGTACACAATAGGTATAAAACTGGTCCTAATACGCTGCCTTGAGGAACACCAGCTTGTATTTCTTTCAGTTCAGAATACGCGTTTTCATGTTTAATTCTGTAGTATCTATTAGAGATATACGAATCTAGTATTGTAGAATATTGCTTTGGCAGGCTTTTTTAAGTTTGAATATCAGTCTATCACGCCAAATTTTATCAAATGCTTGAGCCACATCAAGAAAGACAGTGAAACAAACTTTCTTTTCGTCTAGTGCGTTTTCTATAGTGTTGACTATCCTATGGACCTGGTCAGTCGTTGAATGTTTCTTCCGAAAATTGGTGTACCGGAATTAGATTTTTCCTTTCAATAATACTATTTAGTCTTTTCGCCAGTAATTTTTCAAAAATGTTTTATATAATAGGCAGCAAGAATATCCCTGGCTTATTATAACTTCTGCAATTTTAGCAGCTTCTTTACCGAATTGGTACTATTTTTGATTTCGTTGGGTCGATTTTCTTATGAGTTTAGTTTCTCATTTTACTCTCTTTTATCTTTTGCAATTCTTTGCAATTGTACATCCTTTGTAGCTAGCTGGGTGAGATTCTCCACAGTGTGTACTTCTCGCTGCTTCATTTGTAGGCTTAAGGCGATCCTGTGTGTGATGTTCTCCTGCGCACTTTACATAGTGAGTTGTACATAGTAAATCAGTGATTCACACTGTGCCACTGATGCACTGTGTACCTATATTCTGTTTTCTTTTTTTTATTTCGGTGCTGACATTTTTTTCTATGCGTAGATAAGTTCAGTTCGAACCGCCAAGAAACCAAGTTGTGTTTCTAGTCCACTCCGCGCATTACAGTCAAGATCAAAATTTCCCTTCTGTTTAATTATTGCCTAACTTTGCAATCGTGCTCTTCTTCTTATTATAACTGTGTCATCGCGTCAGCCAATTTTTCACACCACAACTGTGTCATCGCACCTATTTAAGCGGTTTTTGCTTAGTTTCAATTGTTTTTCTTTTTATTGACCCGTGTTTTTGTTGTGATCGTCTTTCTTTCTGCCACTGCAACGTATCTGTGTTACTGCGTACACTCACCCATGCATTTTTATAAATCACTGACCCATTTTTTTTCCATTTCACCGTATCTGAGTCACTGTGTGGCTTTGAACATTCACCCCGGCTATTCACCATGACGTCTTGCGGATCCACTAACTGCACCATGATCTCCAACTCCGTTGATATGATAGAATGCAAAGGCATTTGGAATAAATTTTTCCACCCTATCTGCATTGGTCTAACCAGGAATGCCAAAGCCCATCTGCAGGAATACACCAACCTATTCTGTTTCTTCTGTGATAAGCGTAAAACCATTTCTATGGCACACATAATGCTTGCTATCAAATGTAACAACGAACAACTTTGCACGCTTACTAATTCGGTTGCTGAGCTGAAATCGGAGCTGCGTCACAATTTTATCAAAACGATGGTATTATGTAGCAACAACTGTGATTCCATCAATAACGCCTTAGAAAACTACGCTTCTGATCACAGTTCCGTATTAAAAGAAATAAAATAAAAAATAAATAAATAAATAAATAAATAAAAAAAAAAAATAAAAATAAAAGAATCCTCCCATAAGAGCGAAAAAAGATACGATCACTTGCTCACTCTTATAACATCAACCAACGCTGAAATTGACGAACTCAAGAATAAGAAAATCAAAACCGATAACCCCAAGTGCTCTATCGCCTCCCCAGTTCTTAAAGATATCCATGTCGATATGTCATCCATATCTGAGACACTTTCCGGTCACACCACTTCATTGAAGGAGCTTGACAGGAATATTGCCCATCACGCTGATTGTATTGGTGAAATTCATCTAGCTTTGAATTCGGTAATCGAAGAATTAACTGTCACGAAGCTCTCAAGGTTAGCAATGAATGACATCATAGACGAACTCAAATTAATGTCGAGTAAACTCAACTTCATCCAGTCTGTGAAACACTCTTCTCAAGATAAATCATTGCATGAAGAGTTTCTTAACGCTAATTCCGCTGCACACATCGATCTCATTGACACCGCATCACCCTCAACTTCCACGTCTTTGACTGCCTTCCCTGCCCGCGTATGTGAAGACCAACCCCAAACCAGCAACCCACCACCAGCAAAGACCGCTAATTCTACTTGCACCATCAACACCATATCGAAATTTGGAACCACGTGGACGCAATCTGAGTGGAACAGTAGGCTCAGAAAACTAACTATTTCTAATGAGATAAACGGCCATTCTGTTTCTTACTTCCTGACTGGTGCTCCAAAAACTGCCGATGAGTCCTGGGTGCATATCATGTTCCAACAACAGTATCATATCACCGATCTTAAATGCATGAGGATTTTATCCACAACATCTGGCTGCTTCAAAATCGACCTTCCCGCAAAATATGGCTGGCTTTTTCCTAAGTCCCCGAAAGATGTTCTTGCTTTTGGTAAAATGAGTATAACCCGATGGACCGATAAGTTAAGCTCTAATATTAAGCCCAATAATAAAAACACTAATAAATCTAACTCTAATTTTAAACAAACTAATAATAAACATAACACTAAGCCTAACTCTATGTCTACCCCCTTCTCAAAGCCGTCCGCCCTCCTCCCTTTACTTTCCAATCGCAATAATCTGCCCGAGCCTCACCCAAATTGGCAAATGAAAATGGGGTTACACCCGTATTTCAACACAGCTACAAAATACCCCAGCTTCAACCAATCCCATAATCTTAACCCTTCATCTCCATCCGTCTCCCACTCTCAAAATAACCACAATATCAATCGCGTGTCATTTGATCTAACACCTGTAACGTCTTCTCATCGTAAAAGACCGACCTGCGTCAATTTTCCGAATTTCATTCACTCCCACACTCTCAATCCTGCACCCTCTGAATCGTCTTGCCCCTCCATTATTTCTCACTCGCCCACTTCCCCGCCTATTAATTCTTCAAACTTAGTTGCGCCACCTCATTCCTTCTTAGATCCATTGCTTCCGCCTACTGCTAGACTTACGAAGCAACTTACTGATTCTGGCGAAGATGGACGCTATGTTCTCTCACGCTTTCTAGACCACAATATCTATAATAATGTGCGTCTATATTTAGCCTACTTATGATAAAGACGACACCATCTGTATCGACGGGATTACTAAGACCAACGTCATGGTTCGCTTCATCAAGAAGGCGTCCCAACCGATCCCGCTGAACTGAAACAGATCTTCGTTCGCTTTCATGAAAGTCTCGATATTCCGCCCAGAAATGTTGCAAATGATCTGTCCACTTTTGCTTCCCATGTCGAATCTAAACGTATCTCACATCTACAACAACTCGCACGAACTTTAAAAATTATTTTCGTTCCTAATATACCAACTTGTACAAAACCACGCCTTACTAACGCAGATAAAAACACTGTTAAACACTTATCCATTTACTACCAAAATGTACACGGTTTGCGCACCAAAACCTCCACTGTGTTCCTTAATTCTCAAAAGTTGCCCTACGATGTTTTCGCCCTCTCTGAAATAAATCTCTCCCCTGCCTTCAAGAGTAATGAGTTATTTACTTCCGAATTTAACATTTTTCACGATGATGGAGTTGAGAAAGACGATGATTCTTCTGGCCGTGGAGTTCTCCTGGCTATACACAACCGCTACGACTCAGCACTTTATAAATCGTCGCATACCGCTAATTTTGAGTTCATTTGCGCTAAAATTACCATTCTTAAACGTAATCTGTACCTACTTTGCTGCTACATTCGACCCTCCCAACCAATTCAAGGCTATCAACTCGCTATAGATGCTATAGACTATCTCTTTGATGTTACGGATCCCAGCGATGATGTCATTATCCTTGGGGATTTTAATCTTCCACAACTCCAATGGGTTCCGTCTGAGGATGAGTCTCATTTTGTCCCTTCAAATGCAACCTCAGACAAAGAAATCCTTTTCACAGATTGTCTCTCGAACTCTGGCCTCCATCAAGTCAGTGGCATAACTAATAGCCTTGACAGGCAACTTGACCTTATCTTCTCATCTGATGCTGATAATTGTATTGTAATAGCAAGTAACCATCTTCTCTCTACTTTAGACCGTTACCATCTACCCCTCTTTCTTTCATTTTCCTGCGGTGACTTAAATTCTAATATTCACACTCAGAACTCATATAGCTTTAATTTTCGGAAAGCTGACTTCGCCAAACTTAACAACCTGCTCAGTAATGCTAATTTTAACTACGCACACGTTGCTGTGGATACTGCTCTCGCATCTTTCTATACAGTAATTTTCGATTGTTTTCTGGAAGCTGTTCCCTACTCGCTCCAAAAAAATTGTTTTTCATCCCCACCCTGGTATAACAAACAATTGCGCTCACTTCGTAACAAGAGGAATAAACTTTGGAGAGCATACCTGAAATCCCGTTCTGGCTATGATTACACCATCTATTAGCACATACATACACACTTCGCCGAACTATGCGAAGCTCTCTACCAGGATTATCTTGACCGAATGCAATCCAGTCTTATCACGGATCCAAAGCGTTTTTATCATTTCATAAATGCCAAACGAAAATCTGATAGTTATCCATCTACCCTTAAACTCTCCAACACTTCTTCGTCAGACCCTAAAATTGTCGCAAACTTATTCGCTCATTTTTTTAGCCAGTCGTTTACCGACCGCATCCTCGAACCAGACCATGATTACTTCTCTTATATGGACAACTGCGCCCAAACGTCATTAGTTTCGGTTGATATCACTTCGTTACTTGTCGCAGAGAAGATTTATAAACTTAAGGATGACTACTCTCCTGGTCCTGACGGGTTGCCCACAAAAGTTCTAAAAAAATGCGTGACCCACTTGGCCCAACCGTTGACTTCCCTTTTTCTTATGTCCATTTCGCAAGGATCTTTCCCGCTTCTTTGGAAGAACTCATTCATTATCCCCATTCACAAGAAAGGTCCAAAAAACGAAATTTCCAACTATCGACCTATCGCGAAACTGCATACCCAAACTCTTCGAGAGCATATTGTACGACTCGATGTTTTTTCATTGCAAATCCTTATTTTCTTCTAACCAACACGGATTTCTTAAAGGTAGATCGACAACCACTAACTTAACTGAATTCGTTTCTCAGGCGCTGTGTGCATTTGAAGATGGCAAAGAAATTGATGTTATTACTACTGACTTCAGTAAAGCATTTGATAAAATATCGCACCAAATTATTATTCTTAAGTTTAAAGCTCTTGGTTTTCAACCCGGTTTTATCAATTGGATCAAATCTTACTTGGAAGGTCGACAGTACGAGGTTATATTTAGATCTTCTGTCTCTAACCCCATTAAGGCCACTTCGGGTGTCCCTCAAGGCAGTCACCTTGGTCCCTTAATTTTCGTCCTGACCATCAACGACGTCGACTACATTATCAAAGACTCGTATCTCTCTGTCTATGCCGATGACATGAAAATCTTTAGATACATATCTTCCCCCATCGATTCTCGCCCACTTCAAGATGACCTTAATAGATTTTCTCTCTGGTGTCAGAAAAATCATCTCGAACTTAATGTAAGCAAATGTCAATTCATCACCTACTCCCGTAAACGCCTTCCACCAACCCATAGGAACTACTTCCTCTGCAACGAGCTCTTCCCACCAGTTTCATCTTTGCGTGATTTAGGTGTAATCTGTGATAGGGAACTTAACTTCCGTTCTCATATTGACCACATAATAAATAGAGCCAATTCTGCACTTGGCTTTGTAAAACGTTGGTCCAAGGAATTTTCGAACCCATACGTCACCAAATCACTTTATACCACATTCGTTAGACCTATCCTCGAATATGCTAGCCAAGCTTGGTCGCCATACTATGCTATCCACATTCAACGTATTGAAGCCATCCAGCGCAGGTTTATCCGTTGCGCCCTACGCGGTCTCCCTTGGACTGATAGATACAACTTGCCTCCCTACTCTGATCGTCTAAAACTCATCAATCTCCAATCTTTTGAAAATCGTCGCGAAATTGCCGACTTACTCTTCCTCCATCAGCTAATTACTGGTCACATTGATTGCCCCGCGCTCCTTCAACTAGTCTCATTTAATACCAATCCCCGTAACCTAAGGTCCATTCCCCTCTTCCGTCTCACTTATCATCGCACCAATTATGCTTATAACGCACCACTGTCCAGAATGTTGCGTTTGGCTAACAATATGGAAAACACCTTTGACTTCCACTGCAGCAGAACTACCCTTCGAAACAATCTTCAGCATCGCCTCAATTCCACCTAGCCAAGTCTTGATTTTGCCAACACCCCCTTCTATTAACCCCTTCTACCTCCTACCTGCTCTTCCTAGTAGATTTTAGTTTTTTTTATAGTTTTAAGTTTAGATTGTTTAAGTTTTCTTGTGCTTGTATTAAACTAATAAAGAGCCGGCGTCAATCAATAAATATGGAACCTACAAATATAACAAACAAGTGGATTTGCATTCTTTGGAACAATTGCAGCTCTCGATCAGGAAGATGGAAAAAGCATCAGAAAAGCTGCTGAATGTAAAAGTGTAGCTTTTTCAAGTTTATATCAAAAGAATTCAAAAAAATCCAGAACAAAGCAACGTTACGAACTATTCGGTTTATATAATTTTGAATGAAGCTCAAGAGGAAACGCTGGTTACATACCTTAAAGACTCTTCCTATCTATTTGACTGCTCATCAAATATTGACTGTTTGACTGAATTAAATAAAATAAATATTCCCGAGGCATGGGGACGAGTTAACATGGCAGGCGTTGAGTGGCTGACGGGTTTTCGTCACCGACATGCTGATTTAACTCTAAGAACACCAGAAAACTACAGCTTAGCTCGTCCTACAGTATTGAAACATCACCCAAAACAAGTGCTTACAATTTGGATGAGGGGGCAACCATAATAGTACAAAAACACATTTAAAGTTCTGGCTCCGAAAGATATAAGTGTATACATATGTAAAGTAACCAGCGAGGAAAAAAGCACACTATCAACGACATGTGCTATTATTTGTACCAGTGGACAATCAATTCCACCAGTTATAATTCTCCTAAAAAAAAACAAAACACAAATCATACACTTTACCGTAAGAAATAAATAACTAGGTACGTCTACTCTGCCTTTAGTCATAGATATAATTATTTACATTAACTAGTTCATACATAGGCACACCTCAAGGTACTTTGGGCTTGGCCGCACCGAATGGATGGATGGGTAGCTTGAAAATACCAATCCTGTTGATCAAACGGTGTTTGAGGAAGATGATTAAGAGCACGAAAATATAAATTCAACACAATTCATAAACCCTGCACATTTCTCACCTCCCTTGAAACCTAATCCAAGAAAAATCAACATACAAAACAGAAAGAAAAGAAGAAGCCTTAGGAGGAGCTTTCGCAAAAACAGGTCAAAAAGCTACAACAAAGACAAAAAAGGCACGAAAGGGGGTAAAAAAGTATTGCAAGACATTAATACTCGTAGTTCGATTTCAGAATCGGGTTCAAATATGATTCTTGAAAGGAATGACTTCAGGACTAGTGAGTCTAAAGTCGGAGAAAACCGTCCGAGATACTGTTCCAGGGTAATGTGTTAAGGTTTAGTATGTCGCTAAGGTCTTAGCCCTGGAAAGGAATAGATACCAACTTGTTTATCTAAGAAAAAGGTCAATGTAATACATATTTTCGCTGCTAATATTTTTTAAGCTTATGTTCTTAAGTGGGACGCAACAATATGCACTGTGCTACACTGAATCACTCGAAAGGTTATTTTTATATGAAAGTTTTTCCTTTTAAAAACTATTTTAGCTTTAAAATTCGCAGCTTAAATTAAAGCTAAAATGTTGGAGAAACCATGAAAGATAAATCTCATACTTAACATAATATAATATTTGTGGCAACAATAGCGCAACAAGCAAACAATTATCCACTGTTAAACAGTTTACCCTACCTATAATTTGCTTTTTTAGCAATCAGTTCTTTAGTTTTTGCTTGTGTTCATTAGTTAATGCAATTTTTGGTTTTTCCATAATATTTTAATCGTAATTATCCCAAAAAGTAGGGCATTTAGTTTGGCTTAAATATTAAGAACAATATAACTACTCATATAAGACAGTTTTATTGTTACTTAAATTTATCTGGTATAGAATTTATATTCGCTTTTCGACTGCGTCCTTTTTAATGAAAACTATGCATACAAATTATGCAAGACGTTAACATTGATGAAATCTTTTATTATTTTCTGTTATAAGTCTTACAGTGATTGAAATTCTTGATTTCATGGAAGAAACTGGGGGAAATGAAGAATGTGATAAATTTGCTGTACCTCCTCTAGACAAGAATAATATGAGCGCCGATTAAGATACAGGTGCAACATGTAAGTTTGCAACAAATTCAGTAGAAATTTATATCTGAAGAAATATGGACGTTTACGTAAATATTGCATACTTAGTTCTTCGTTGAAAATTCGAATAACGTCACTTTACTTAGTAGAGGTCTTTCAAAAATTGGGTATTCCTTGGATACAGCTAAGATGATTTTATTCAATATTAACATCCACATAAGTTATTTTTGACATATGTATATATGGTCAAAGCATTTAAGTTATTGACACATGCTGAACAAAAACTGTTCTAAATTGTTCGCTTCTTATCGATTAAGTTTAAAATCTGAACAATTCGTGAGCAAACAGATGATGACAAACTATGTACATACATGCCATCCAGTTAGCTGTACATATTAGTTAGTGATAACGTTAAAAGTTTTTAGCTTTTGAGCCTTTCATACATATCAATACTTTCATATAAAAGTTTATGTGCGCAAAAATACAAGTGTTCCGTCAGAGATCTTTGTAACATATCATCCTCTAAACAGCAAAACAAACAACGTTCAACAAAAACAAAAGTGCAAACAGAACAACTAATATGCATAAGCAGGGATGACTATGAACGAGTTATGAGCGAGATTGACAGTAATAATTTTACTTTTGGTAGACGGCCATAAGGCCAAACTGTTTTTTTTTTTTTTGGTGAAATAAACGTCTTTTAAAACTATACTTATTATTATTATATAATATTACTATAACTATTATATAATATTGGAAATTATCTGAGTTGGATAATTTTCAGACAGAACCACACACCAAATTCTATGAAATTTTTTTCAGTTGTAGTTGAGTTAGCCTCGTGAAGAAGCACTTTTCCACATATATTACCCACACTTTAATCGATTTACCATGCCCCATAGAATATATTAATATTCATATATAGTTTGTAACATAGAGAAATAATAACGGCAGACTTTCAAAAGTATATTTATTTCTGATCTGCATCAAAAGTTTGATCGATCTAACCATATCCGTCCACCTTATGCCACCACTTTTTGGGCTCGGAAGATGAAATTTGGTGTGTAACCTTTTAGAATACAAAACAGTATAAAGTAGAAAAAAAAGTCCTTTTACAAATATTTTTACTAGAAACTGGAAAATATCGCCTTAAAGAAATAAGTAGACTTTCACATTCTCTACATTTCCCTCATATTTCCCCCCTGTGGGTTAGCGGACAGCATAAACACACGGTTGGCAGGCGACTCGTACAGTCGTAAAAGGCGACTAAAATGCCAACCCGTCCTTCTTGAGATTACAGTAATAAAAATTAATGTAATGTACAAAACTTGAAACTGTTTTGATACATCAGGTGACAGCCCAGTTCAACTGTAAAATCCACTTTCGCAAGGGAGCAATTTATTGAGCAATGCTACAAAGATCAAAAGAGTTCTCCTAAAACGCAAAATAAGAGTTTCGCGAAATCGGATGTGTTAATTCGGGAAACGCACACCTTGAAACGGAGTACTCTGGAGAAAGATAACACCGTGCTCCGAAAGAGGTTCATCGCCCGAGAAGAACAAATTGAAAGTCAACGCAATAAATATTACAGGCGTTGCAGACTATAATTCTCTGCGAAAAATTTTAAAAACAACGATCGCTACTTAATTTAAAGTAACTTCCTTGCGAAAGATGCATGGAAAATCTAGGTTAATGACTCTAAGGGCTATCGAACTCTATCTCAAAAGCTTAGCAATGGAAAAATTCAATGGCATACTTATTAAGACAAGTCTGACAGACCTTTGAGGGTCGTAGCTAGAGGACTTCATCCATCATGCGCTAAAGAGGACGTTATAGGTGATTTATTTATTGATACGAAGTCAATCCCTCAATGCAAGCGTTGCCAAGAGTTTAATCATACGCAGGCGTACTGTAAGAAAGAGCCGCGCTGCGTTAAGTGCGCTTGGAAATACTCTTCTGAAAATTGCAGTTTGAGCAAAAATGAAAAAGGAACTTGCGTTAACTGCAAAGGAAGGCACCCAGCAAATTATCGCGGTTGCGAGGTCGCAAAGGAACTACAAATGCGACTGATAAATTCTACAACGCCGAATGTGCGGGGAACGAAATCAGTCGATCGGGCTCCTAAGTCGGTAGAGCGCGTTGGTCAGCAGACCGATCGGGCTCGTAAGCCAGTTGTACGGACAGCCGACTGAAAGGACGCTCGAATCAGCAGTGCAGACTCTTGAACCAGTCAATCAGCCCACTAAGCCGATTAAAAGTACGTCCAAGTCGTCCACTAAAAAGACTGAACGGAAAACAACCTCAGATAAGATAAAAAATAACAGTTTTCTGACGCATTCTCAGGCTGCAGTCAAAGCAACTGAACGAAACGACGCGCCACCCTCTGATCCGTTGAAGGAAATTCTGAACTGCATTTACGCTAAGTTCGAGGAACAATGTGAAGCCAACAAAAGAATTCTCGAACGACTTAGTAATGTCGAGAGCTTCTGTAGGGCTAACGTTATATCTAAATCTAAGTAGATACGGACTCTTTGCTTAAAAAAAATTCAATGGCATACTTATGCAAGCATTGACAAGAGTTTAATCATACGCAGGCGTACTGTCGGAAAGAGCTGCGCTGCGTCAAGTGCGCTGGAAAACAATCTTCTGAAAATTGCAGTTTGAGCAAAAATGAAAAAGCAACTTGCGTTAACGGCAAAGGAAGGCACCCAGCAAATTATCGCGGTTGCGAAGTCGCAAAGGAACTACAGATGTGACGGAGAAAATCTACAACGCCTACTATGCGGGGAACGAAATCAGTCGATCGGGCTCCTAAGTCGGTAGAGAGTCCTGAGCTGAACTGAAAGGACTCTCGAATCAGCAGTGCAGACTCTTGAACCAGTCAGTGAGCCAAGTCGTCCACTAAAAAGACTGAACGAAATAAATAACCTCAGATAAGTCAACGAATCCCAGTTTTCTGACGTATTCTCAGGCTGCAGTCAAAGCAACCGAACAAAACGACGCACCACTCTCTGATCCGTTGAAAGAAATTCTGAACTGCATTTACGCTAATTTCGTGGAACAATGTGAAGCGAACAAAAGAATTCTCGAACAACTCAGTAACGTCGAAAGCTTTTGTATGCAGATATGGATAAGTAGATATGGACTCTTTGCTTAAAAATATAACATGGAATGCAATCGGACACTTACAAGAATCTAACGAATTATAAATTTGTCTAATGAGAGAAAATATCGACATACGTTTGATCTCCGAAACACATCTAACAAGGGAATCGCAAATAAAGATAAGAGGCTACACTGGTTGTCACGCCTATCATCCTTCTGATAGAGCTCGGTCGATATAAACATAGAGCTGGAAAAACTTCAGTTGTGGGTGGTAAGTGTTAAAAATAAACACCTGAGCTACAATATAACGTCTGTTTTCTGTCCGCCGCGATGCTCGGTCGAAAAAGAGGACTACTTTAGTGTCTTCAATACCCTTGGTTCAAATTTTCTTACTGGTGGAGATTTCAACGCGAAGCACACCTTATGGGGTTCAAGATATACATCTTCTAAACGAAAAATTCTATACGAAGTGGCAAATGAATTCGGTTGTTGTTTTTATTCGACAGGAAACCCACCTACTGGCCAAACGACGCACAAGAAATTCCCGATCTTGTCGATTTTTTCGTTTCGAATGGCATTTACGAGAAGTTTATTACAGTCGAAGAAAGTTTTGATCTCTCTTCTGACCACTCTCCAGTAATTTTATTACTTGGTGAAGCATTGATCAAGAAAGATGTATCTCCAAGACTTACTAGCAATAGAACAAACTGGGAGGGCTTTAGAAATGATTGCGAAACAAATATCGCCTTAAATGTGTCACTTAAAACACCTTGTGAACTGGAGGACGAAGTTGATCGTTTCGTGGAAGCACTCCAAAGAACGGCATGGAGAAAATCTCCTTCGAGAATCTATAAGATTAACGGAAACGAAAAGTATCCCACAGAAATCATTGAACTTGTGAGGGAGAAAAGTACGAAAGAAATGGCAAATCACTCGTTCCCCGCAGCATAAAAAGATCCTTAACTAACTATGCACTCGCCTTAGAGATAGTATTCGGGAATATAAAAGCAATAAGATAGCGACCTACCTTGAAAATCTCTCCGCTAAAAGAGAATCAAATTATCCACTTTGGAAATCGCTAAAAGGCATCCGGAAACCTCAAATGCATGCGCCACCAATTTGGAAAAATGATGGAAATTGGGCCAAGAGAGACAAAGAAAAGGCAGAACTTTTTGCTTCGCACTTAAAAGAAACTTTTAAGATATTCGATGGCCCTTTAATAACGCCCGACTCCCCAGTCACGACATCTAACAACTTTAAAGTAAAAAAAGTTACATTGATTGAACTGAGGGAAGAGATAAAAAATCTAAAGACGAAAAAAGCACCAGGTTAAGACTTGATAACGGCGTAGGTGCTCAAGGAATTGTCGAATAAAGCTCTTATAAAACTGTTATATCTGATCAACGTTTCGTTCAGATTGCTCTACGTTCCGAGATAATATAAAGTCGCCGAAATTATAATCGTCCCGAAACCAGGCAAATCTCTGAATGAGAAGAAATCATATCGGCCTATTTCCTTATTGCCGATTATCTCTAAAATATTCGAAAAACTACTTTCTAAACGACTACAACCCGTAAGAAAGACGTCTGATTCCTAACCATCAGTTTGGATTTAGAATTAAACATTCTACAATCGACCAAGTCCACAAAATAACTGACGTGATTGAGAAAACTCTCGAAGATAAAAAGATTTGTTGTGGTGTATTTCTTTGGAGTAATAATTACTACTGGCACGGCAGCTATTTCTAATCTTACGATCGTACCTCACCGAAACACTTTTTCGTGTTAAGCACGGAAATGATTACTCTGATTTCAAGGAGGTTGCGGCCGGAGTCCCACAAGGAAGTGTTTTTGGCCCGCTTCTATATGTACAATAAACCTGTTATATCCCGCAGGAAAGAAACTGCGTCGTCGCCACGTTTGCGGACGATATGGCGATATTGACAATGGGCGATACAATTGAAGCAGTAACTGAAAAGCTGCAACATGCTATTAATAAAGTCCACGCTTGGACGAATTCTTAGCCTATTGTGCTGAATGAAAGCAAATCTACACACGTCAACTTTACCTACAAAAAAGTGGACAGATTACTTGTTTATTTAAACTCGGCTCAAATACCATACGCGAACGAAGCGAAATATCTAGGAATGACTCTAGATGTTAAGCTTAAATGGAAATCGCACGTAAAAAAGAAACGCGACGAGCTCGAAAACAAATACCGACAAATGTGCTGGCTACTCGGAAAACATTCGAAGTTGAGCCTACGTAACAAACTGCTTAAAACATTTGAAGTTGAGCCTACATAACAAACTGCTTATCTATAAGCAAGTGCTAAAGCCAGTGTGGACATATGGTCTACAACTATGGGGTTGTACCAGGAAAAGCAATAGAAACGTCCTACAAACTTATGCAAATAAAGTTTTTAGAACGATAGTTAGCGCAACGTGGTAACTACGTAACGAAGATATTCATCGGGATCTGAGAATGCCCAGCGTCGTCGAAGAGATAACAAAATTTGCTCGTAAATACAGAGATTGTGTTCACGGCCATTGTACCGTTTCATTCAACTACTTGATGTGAACAATTCAATTCGTCGTCTGCAAAGGACAAAACCTTTTAACTCGCTTCATAGTATATGCGGGTCGCGAAAACCGTAGGAACTTTCATTGAAATTTAACCTGCCTACAGTGCAACATTCTTTTTAAATTACATATGAACATATTTTTCCAAAAATCACGAGTCTCGTAAGCGAAAATAAAACTGCTGGATAAGCGTCGGCTTAGTTGTAGTATTAATCTTGAAGAGTGGTGTTTTTAGTGAGTAAACATCTCACTCTAGTAAAAGTCTCCGAAGCGATCGCTGTTTTTTATTTTTCTTCATCGGACTTACGAATAAATAAGTTGCGCGGTCGGGCCTTAGATGTGTTTAGAAGATTTTCACCCTCTCGGTAAAAAAAAAAAAAAAATAAGTCCAGACAATAATTAAGAAATTGGTGGGGGACACCAACCAAAGCTAACGGATCAAGAACATCGAATCATCATCAGAAGGATAAAACAAAATCGTTAATTAAATGCTCCTCAACTGCAATCGAAGGTAAAAAATGATTTTGGTAGAAAATGATTTTTTAATAACTTTTTTTTCTCATTTCTTTTATCGAAAGTGCGATTCAACAGATACATAGTTTGTAACATAGAAAAATAAAGCCATGTCCGTCCAGCTGTCTGCATGTCACCAGTTTTTGGCCCTTTAATTTTGAGCTCAGAACATGATATTTTATAACAAACACATTTCAAAAAGTATAATTTTTTTGATATAAACGCCACGCAGACATTCTGAATTTATTTTTTGTCAAAAACCTTATTTTGTTTTCTTACAGCTATTTAATTTGATGGTTAAGTCTTAGTCCAGATTCCGTGGCTTTTGGTTACAAATGGTAACAGCCACCCCCAAGGGCGGATCCAGGATTTATTTCTGGGAGGGGCACAAAGGCCAGATAGGTAAAGAGTGTACCCCATAGTATTCTAATTGCTAGTGCTTTTTCAACTGGCCTGATTTATCTGAATCGTGTATGGGGGGGGGGCTGTGCCACCCCCACTTTCTTCCATGGAAAAATGTTGACAACAAATTATAAAATAAAATCTCTTGAAAATTGCGAGAATATTCTCTGAGCAGAAAGATGATATTGCTTTTGAATCAAAAAGTTCACAATTCCACGTCCATCTTATTATGAATTGGTTTTAGGACGACGGATAGGGTATCATATGATCTATTCCAGACAGATCGTAACTTTTCTGTATTTTTTAAGGTTTGTGTTTCGATTTTTCACTGAGACTTGAATTCCCTTCTATACCCTACCCTAAGGTATATTAAGTTTGATACATTGTTTGTAACATATCGAAATAATAACGGTAGTTCCCAAATCCGTCCGTCTGCCCGTATTTCATCACATTTTGGGCTTTATCTTTTGACCCAAGAACATGAAATTTCATTTATAGGCTTTTAGAATCCGAAGCAGTATAAGTTTTAATAATTCGTATAATAATAATAAATAATAATATCAAAACTTTATTTCATATGAAAGCAGTATACAATGTTACATATAGGCATTAAGAGTTCAACAAAAATTATAGATGTTTTGACATGAAATTGTTAGACGCATTCTCTTGTCAGAAGGCGAATGCACCATTAGGTTTAATAATTAAAAAAATTGAATATGTAGATGGGGATGTACATATCGAAAAATTAATATGTACTCGTATACAAAGTAAATTGAAAGTGTACAATTTTTTGAAATCCACACGCCCAGTTTTCAAAAATTGTTTCTTAAAATTTTTGCTGAAAAATGGAAACTATTGTTTAGTTAAAATATGTAAACTCTGACTTTTTCTACGTTTCTTCCACATATTAAATATTCCCACGCCCACTTTTGGGGGCATTTTCTTCAAAAAACTGTATTTTGCTTCTGAATCTGAATCTTATCTTATTGCGAATATGTAATCAGAATCAGTGAATTTCGGCTAAAAAAGTGGTCCACTTTGTTTTTTTTTTAATCTCTTTAAAAATGTCAAAAAAATCCTCCGATAGATATCATTTCATTTCGCAACGCCATGCCAACATTATTAGGAGGGGGTTAGAGAATGGGGGACTACGTATCATACTATCCGTTGCAGTTGATTTGTTACTTTCGTTTATGTTTTTAAAAGTTTTTCTTTCGCTTGCTTCAGAGAAAGTGTTGGGAATTTCTCGAACAGTTGGCAGATAACTTGTGTACTTAGTGGCCTGTTTCGCGCCGCATTTTTGGACCTTTTGGATGTGTCATCGAAAATACCACTTAAAAACGTTTATTATAAGTGGAATTTATTACGAATTGTTCTTACTTTTATTTATACTGTGTTGAGGAAATTAAAATAATGCGAAAGAGAAAAAAGAATACAGAAAATAATATGGTGCAATAAATATGTACATATATACGTACATACATATGCAACATGGCCCTGATTGCGCCCATGCTCGTATATGGATGCCCCGTGTGGTTCAACGTGGGAGCAAGCTTGTTGGAAAAGATTCGGGTGTTTGAGAGGGCTTGCCTTCGGGCTTGTCTTCATTTATATAGAACACCAGAGTCCCAGTACATAAAATTCTATCCCAATGTGGTCCTATACAACAGGGGTAACCTAGTAAGAGTTGATAATTTCGTTATCAAGCTGATTCGAAGGCACATTGGAAGAGCAATGAGCTCGACGAACAACCTGATCTCTGGGGCTTATTACTCCAATTATGAGTATCACAAGAGAGTGCGCCTTAACGGCTTTGTTCCCCCAGACCTTTTACTTATGTCCTGTATCCTCTTGTGGGTCCTAGGGCCTCTACAACGCCTACGCGCCATCGTGTGCGATTTCTGGAAATGTGCCTCAGCTGTCCCCAACTCTTTCCCAGTTGCCGTGCTTCCTTCTCAACTGTTCTGCGCCACGTACTCCTAGGACCGCCGCGTATCCTGCCATCCTGGGTAAGCGGGTTCCATTGTATCGCTTGGTTAGCTATGGACCTGTCACCCTTTCGGAGAGTGTGACCGATCCACTGCCACTTTCGTCGTCGTATGGTTGTCCCTATAGGTTCATGGTCCGTTCTCTGATAAAGCTGTTCGTTAGTGTTACGGTTTGGCCAGAATATCCTTAAGATGTAACGAAGACACCTATTGACAAACGTTTGCAGCTTCCTCGTGATAGTGACGGTCACTCTCCAGGTACCACATCCATATAGCAGCACGGATTCAACGTTGGAACGGAACTGTCGTAGCTTGGTGTTTAAGCTAATTGCATTACTTCGCCAAACTATGGATAGCATCTCAAACGCAGATTTTGCTTTACCTATTCGGCTGGCTTTATCCAGTTCGGTTCCGCCATCGGTTGAGACAATACACCCAAGGTATTGGAAACTCTCTACTCTCTCAACCGTTTGTCTAGCAATGCATATATGAGTTGATGAGTTTGGTCCTAGGCTGATAATTTTTGTTTTTGCCGAGTTCCCCCAGAGGCGTTCCTCTATTTTGATGAGAAAGGCTGATCCAGGACAGATTGGCAGTGCCGCTAATCTTCCACGTTGCTCGAACAGTTGTGGATAGGCGACTCAACTACGACAGAGACGTTAAACACGGCAGTGTGGAGCGTTGAAAAAAATACAAAAAAAACACAAAAAACACAAAAAACATAAAAAAAAAAAATAAAAAAAAACAACACTCGATAAAAAAAAACACAAAAAAAAAATTTACCTATAAAAATACGTGAGGTAGAATAAGATAGGCTAATTTAGAATAAGGTGGTTAAAGACTTATTTTAAGGTAGATTTGTAAGTTTAATATATATAAGATCAATTAAAAAAAAGTTCATGTACTAAGTTTTTGTCTAATTTTCCTAGTTACAAATTAAAATTAAATGAATAAAATAAACACAAAATTTTCAAGTACATTAAGTCGAAAGATATAGTTTTAAGTATTAGGTTTAGCTTAGAGCGCCCGCATAGGGCCAGTAAGTTAGAATAAGGTAGCTAAGTTAGTTAAGCTAGTTTTAAGCATTTTTTGTCTAGCATGTAAGTTATAATGAATTGATTAATAAAAATGCAGTAAAAATGGAAAAAATGTTATGTAATTGATCGACTTTTTTATTTATTTCATGCGAAATAAATAGATGATTATTGACATCAGGATTCGAACCGTGAACCTGCAGCGTGACAAGCGATTATGTTACCACTACACCACGGCAAATTTGTAGTCGGTCCATTAATCATACTAACAATTTAAATTTGATACCCGGTTAGTCAGTGATTCTTAAAATAGACGCTAGTCAAAGACCATATTTAATGATTGTGCATACTAAACGCCACATCATCGTATTTTACTACAACTTTATTAAATATTTATGATTTTCAAACAGAATTATTTGACAAGACCAACAATTTCCCAGATAGTTTTAAGTACAACAGGGCTAATCTAATAAGAGAGGATAATTTCGTTATCAAGCTGATTCGAAGGCACATTGGAAGAGCAATGAGCTCGACGAACAACATGATCTCTGGGGCTTATTACCTCAATTATGAGTATCACGAGAGAGTGCGCCTTAACGGCTTTGTTCCCCCAGAGGCGTTCCTCTATTTGGATGAGACAGGTCTGATCCAGGACAGATTGGCAGTGCCGCTAATCTTCCACGTTGCTCGGACAGCTGTGAATAGGCGACTCAACTACGACAGAGACGTTGCACACGGCAGTGTGGAGCGTCTCCGGTTTAGTAGGGCGGTATCGGGTCGCGATATTGATGACGTACAACGTCAGTACGGTCATTTCTGGTGGCTAGCCGTTTCCTTCGTCGTTTCCTCCTAATCCAGGGAAGTCTGTTGGATGTTTGAAGTTGGCTGTTCTCGCCCATGGCCGACGTACATAGTTTAGGTTTAGGTAGTTTTTTAGGTTTAGGTAGGTGTAGGTAATAATTTAAAAAAAAAACTTTCAACAGCACTTGGATGAAAAAAAAAAAAAAACAAAACACAAAAAAAAAAATAAAAAACAAAAACAGCACTCGATAAAAAAAAAAATAAAAAAAAATTAAAACAAAAAAAAATTTACGTAGAAAATACATAAGGTAGAATAAGATAGGCTAATTTAGAATAAGGTAGTGTAAGATTTATTTTAAGGTAGATTGTAAGTTTTATATATAAGATCAATAAAAAAAAAAGTTCATTCACTAAGTTTTTTCTCTAATTTTCTTAGTAGCACTTAAATTTAAAAGAATGAAATAAATAAATATTTTTCACGTACGTTACGTCGAAAGACATAGTTTTAAGTATTAGGATTAGCTTAGAGCGCCCGCATAGGGCCAGTAAGTTAGAATAAGAATAGTTAAGTTAGTTAAGACTAATCCAAAGATCACATTGGATTCTTCTAGAAAACAAAAATAATAACAATACTAACCTGTGAAGATTTATAGCGACAACGACAGGTAAACCATATTTCCGGCCATTTTCAATGTGTTTAAATAAATTAGGCAATCCTTTCTTAAGTAGCTCGAGGTTTTCTTCAGTATATTCTTTCTTGAGTGGAACACCAGGCAATACAGTGGGTCCTCCACCATGCATTTTCAGACCACGAACAGTTGCTACGAGCACAACAGCATTTGGAACTTTTTCAGATGTACGGCACTTAATGTTAAAGAACTTTTCCATTCCTATATCAGAACCAAAACCAGCTTCTGTTACCACAAATCCCTTTTCTCCAACCAACTTAAGTCCGATTTCATCAGCGACTATTGAAGAGCATCCGTGAGCTATATTAGCAAAAGGTCCAGTATGGACTAAAACCGGTGTACCTTCTAATGTTTGCATTAAAGTTGGTTCTATAGCATCTTTTAATAGTACAGTCAATGCTCCTGTCATACCCAAATCATCAGCAGTAATAGGATTTCTGGTTTTGTCAAACGCGACAACCATCTTTGAAAGACGATCTTTCAAGTCTGTAAGATTTCTTGACAATGCTAGTACAGCCATAATTTCACTTGCAACTGTTATGCTGAATGAAGTTTTGCGAGCTAAGCCTTTTTCCGTTGGTGACTGTCCAATTGATATTTCTCGAAGATATCGATCATTAACATCGACAACTCTTGACCAAATGATTGTGCTTGGGTCAATATTTAGCCGAGCGAATCGTGTTATCTCTTCAGCTGTCAATAAGTTGGGATCAGTTTTATTGATTCCTAGTTTGCACAAGCGCCTAAGTTGAATTTTAGAAAAGGTACGTTTACCACTGATGTCGGTTGTAAGACGATCATACAAAGCTTGATCTTTCTGTGTTGCTTCATGAAACATTCTTGTGTCCAACTGAGCTGCCAAAAGATTATTTGCGGCACCTATAGCATGAATATCTCCCGTTAAATGTAGATTAAAATCCTCCATTGGTATCACTTGAGAGTAACCCCCACCGGCCGCCCCACCTTTGATGCCAAATGTTGGTCCTTGCGATGGCTGTCGCAAGCAAGCGATTGAATTACGATTCTTGTGAGCACACAGAGCTTGAACTAATCCCACAAGCGTTGTACTTTTGCCTTCACCAAGTGGCGTCGGTGTTATACTAAAACCAGACAAAATTAAATTAATACTTTAAACACTTATCAATAAGTTATAGCAAACTTACCCAGCAACAACAACGTATTTCCCGTCAGTTCTATCCTTTAAACGGTTTATAGTACTTAATGCTATTTTTGCTTTAGTAATGCCATACATAGAGATTTCATTTGGTACCAAACCTATTTCTTCTGCAAGCACTAGTATATTTTTAGGCTGCTGAGATCGAGCTATTGTTATGTCCCTGAAAAAAGCTAGATTTTACTTTTCCGGGAAATTCTAAAGCCGTATTTTTTATTTAATTCTTTAGAGTAGCCTAAATTATGCTCAAAAAGGTAAAAATTATTTGACGCTCACTTACCATTACTCAATTGCGGGCCTTCAAAGAATTGTATTTTGTTAGGTAAAAGTATGTACTTGAAAATGGTGCAATAAATTGAATGTTTTGGTACAATTTTCATCCGAATTTTAACATAAAATAATAAACATTTTAATGGATGAAAATTGTGTTGATGAGAGTGTAGCGGATTGTCCGAGAAATGCGCAACCCAATGTTTAAAGCCTTTCCCGCGAGCCATGCTAGCCACCCATCAAAAACTAATGTTTTTAAAGCCTATTATTAATTATTGTTAAGCGAGCGCCACATTATTTTGTATAATTCATTTTTGCCCTTTTGAGCATATTTTAAGCAATTCTAACATTTTAATGTGTTCCAGTAAAGTAAAATTATCCACAAAAAATTTTTAATTTCACAAGAAAATACTAAAAGAGTACTTACGATGGTACAGGTTCAACTATATTTAGCCTAAGCGGTTTGATGTCCCATTCAGTTTGTAGTAATTGCTTAGCTGCTTTTTGTGCTGCCACGACAGTATTTTTCATAAGCATGGCAACAGTCATAGGTCCAACCCCTCCAGGTACTGGAGTTATACTGGATGCGACATGTTTTGCCTCGTCAAAGCATACATCACCCACAAGACACTTTCCGCCTTTTCTAGAGGGATCTGTTGATCAAAAATTTACATATTATTTTTATTTCATATTGCCTTTCACTCGAACAAACATACATACATATACTATGTACAAAAAAAGAATTATCGCCAGAAAATCATAAACATTTTCAAATCATCTTTCTTATATGCCCAACTGAAGAAATTTGGATTTTGAGTTACATCGAAAGCATAGACATGATTTTCTGAAAATCGTTCAAAAATCAGGTAGAGACGGGGTAAGATACGGTGGGGTAACCTTTCACCCTAAATGATTTACTATAATTTTCCCCTATACACCTCATTAATTTAAATGCTTATATGATTTTATTGAAACATAATATTTTTTTTTATATTTATGGACCCTTTGGAATTTCAGTTTTAATTCAGTATGTCATATACCCTGATGGGGTACAGATATTTTATTGTTTTCTGGGGGTCATATTTTTTTATAATTTTGGACTACTTGGAAGTTCATCTTTAATTTAATTTGTAGCATGATGCTGTGTAAACTTTTTTTGATTATGCCCCCAAACGCACCCCTTTCCCAAAATATATTTTTTTAAATTTGTCCACTAATTTCGTAAAAAATTTTAGCTCCCTCAAACGGTTCAAAAGACAGACACCTTGTTGAATCCATTATTGTTCCGTTTATAGCATTCTACCATTCTGGTACACTAAAAAGAGCTGTCCGATTTCAAAGAGCAAGTTTATACTATGTTGCGGAAAGCCCATTGATAAAATCTGAGGCTACGAAAAGATAACGTACAGTTTTTAAGGTGTTAAGATGTAAACTCTAAGATACATATTTCTCAAAGATAACCTAACTCCGCGTTTGGCAGCTACGAAGAAAACTGCACATAGTGCATCAAAGTTACGGCTCTTTAATAAATACAAAATAAAATTTGGGAGATTTTGAAGAAGTAACACCCATTTGAAAGTAACATTAAACCATAATGGCCTTGTGTCGCTTTAGAGTGCTCTCGCAATCGTTTTTTATTTGCAAAACGTGATCATCTTTGGTTGCAATCTGATGTCAGTTTAGCAGGAAGTTTGATAAGTTTATTGAACAAATCGAATCCTTCCTGGAACTCGTGGTGGAAGACCTAAAAATCATTCTAAGAATCGTCTTATAAGACAAAAAAGTATAAGCTAAAGTCAACAGTTGAATTTTGAATTATGCAACAAAATTATCCAGTTCTTTAACTGAAAAAGAGTCACCTAAAGCTGAAATAAATGCTGTTTTATCTCCAGAGAAAGCATTAGCTTTGTATCTTGACTTAGATCTATATATATAGGATGTATACTAAGGTCGGCTGTAAACGCAATCCATAAAAACTCCTTCCATAGTCTGTACGCCCTGTTCCGAAGAAAAAATGAAATAACAGAGACAACAGCCTTAGTCGATCTCTAAGAACTTCTAGACAGAACTGCCGAAAGTATTCTTGAAGTAGCTAAGGTAGAGCAAATTACAACAACAACCTTAGTACGCAAGTGGGGTTTTGATGGAAGCTCTGGGCATAGCACATAGGTACAAAAAATTCTAACACCGAAAATACAGACGAGTTTCTATTTGTTGTCCTCTTAAACTGGGAGACAACTTCACCGGTACTAAAATCATCATTCTTCATCAACGCTATACTACAAGCCTATCAAATTCTCTTTTATTAAGGAAAGTGCAAAAGTCGTGCAGGAGGAAGAAGCTGTGATGAATAAATAAATCAATAAACTTCCAAGGTACTCCTTTTCGAAAAGTGGAGCAGTTATTGAAGTTTCATGTTCACTCGACAGCAGTTTATGTAAAATTTTTCAAGAACGCATGCCGCGGCAATATGTTACATTTATGGTGCAGCTCCTAAGGAAATTTTTTATTTTTTTTTTTTTTGTCGAGAGGGTGAAAATCTTCTAAAGATACCATAAGGCCCGACCGCGAGTGCTTATGGTAGTGTGAGATTTTTACTCACTAAAAACACCACTCTTCAAGATTAATACACAGATAATAAACTACCCAGATGTCTCATTTATATGGGAAGAAGTGATATATGAAAACGAAATTCACTAAAAAAAAAAGCTTTTTAAAAAGCTTAAACTTCTTACAAAAGGGACAAAATCAGAACACAGAACATTTGTTTTTCTGTTCACTTTTTAGTCCATCGTGTCACTCACACATACCCTTGTTTACCTTCACTGCAAAAAAGACACAAAAAAAATATTTTGTGCGACTGCGGTCACCGAGTTCTGATGCAGACACGTTGGTAGGATGGATATGGAGTATCTGTACAGATCGTATATACTATATATGTATGTGCAAATGGTTGGGCTTATGTTTGGCGCTTGTTATTTTGTCTGTATGGATGTACCTTATTTTCAGCACTTGATTAAATAAATAAAAACTTTGTGAACACAAATTTGCTCTGAAAATGGGTATGAATATGTGTTTTGCATACTGCATTTTATATTTATGCACTTATAATAACTGATCACTGCTCTGGGCCTACTTAAGTGAAGGTGATTAATCTTCGAAATTATTATAAAAAAAACTAACTAACTTAACAAAATAATCATTAACTTAAATTAGGTTAGTATAAAATTGCAGTAAATCACCTTAATCATTACATACATTGAACCAATTCGGAAAATGTATATTTGTTGCCTTTACGAGTATACATTCTTTGATTATATTTTCTTTTAAGTTAGATGCAAAAGGTAGTTTTCGAAAGTATTCGGAAAATATTTGTACATGAAGACGGCATACTTGAAAATATTTTTCCGAAGGTCATAAGAGAACCGTATTTTCTTTTGAATTTTCATATTCTTTTAATTTTATCAATACTTCCGTTAGATCGAAATTCTGTTTGTCCTTTGACATTTCTTCATCACAATTTTCACAGATTTTGTTCATTTTTTTTATTGTTTTAAAGATGCAATATCCGGCAAAGTATCTTGTAGCTAGGTCGTTGACCTGCGGTACCTTGACTGATATTGCGTCTTCATCTGGTGGATTAACTATATTGTTCGTATTCATGTTATTTTCAAATCATTTCTCATTCTTAAGAATGTCGTGATTTAGTGATAGCTCTTGGGTAAGTATTATTTGTTCTTCTATATCACTCTGCAAAATAGCATTCCAATCCACCTGTAGATATTCCGAATCGTCTTCCTCGCAGTTGGAACATTTCGATTTGAATAAAAATTTTATCGATATAACTTTGGCTAGCAGGGAGTTAAATTCGGAAACATTTGGATTACTTTTATTAATATTCCGCGCTCTTATTTTACCAAATAAAATCTCTAACGGATCTTGATTAAATTTATTTACATAAAGGTAATATAAATCATTATGATCAATGAATCAGTCGCAGGCGTTTTTCTAGATATCGAAGGCGCATTTAACAATGTGAAAACTCAAAAAATTGTGGAGGCACTCTCGATATACTGTAATAACCAAATAATTAACAATTGGCTAGAACACATACTTACAAACCGCATTATCACAGCTTTACTGGGAGACGAAACAAGAAGGGGAACAGTCCGTACGGGAACACCACAGGGGGGGATAATATCTCCTTTTCTGTGGGTGCTCACAATGGACAACCTTTTAAAAGCACTGGATGGAACCTGTGCGAAATATGTAGCGTACGCAGATGACCTAGCCGTTCTGATAAGAGGTAAGCACCTGAACATCATAGGAGAGCTTATGCAAAACACCCTTCGAATCATAAAAGAATGGGCGGAGGAGAGTGGATTAGAAATAAATCCAAATAAAACGGAAATGGTTCTCTTTACAAAGAAAACCAAAACATTCCGCAACTCGGAAGAGTATCACTACAACTCCGCGACAGCGTCAAATATCTGGGCATTATATTGGAAAGGAAACTGACCTGGAGAAAGAACCTGGAAGAAAGAGTCACCAAAGCCAAGAGAGCATATTGGATATGCAGGAGAACCATCGGGAAATCATGGGGCTTGAAACCGAAACAGGTCCACTGGATATACGAATGCGTAATAAAACTTATCATCTTCTACGGTGTAATTTTATGGTGGCCAGTGATGAGCAAAAAGTATGCAGGAGACTTGCTAACTAAGGTGCAACGTATGGTCTACCTGGGTATTTCAGGAGCACAATCCTCAACACCAACCGTGGCCATGGAAGCGATACTAAACATTCTACCAGTGCACCTCGAAGCGAAGAAGATTGCCGGCATTTCAGACTCACCCCATGTCGAAATCACGACTAGTAAAGGAATGCGAAACTAAATTGAACTTACTTGCCAGACGCAATAGAGTCCGTCTCACATGGGTACCGCGGCACGAATGAGAAGATACGACAGGAGTTCAATAACTACTGGACGAATCTAGGCACGTGCAAAGTGGCTAGATCTGTAATAAGCAAACCGAGTAACAACACAGCAAAAAGAGCTCTTAACTCAAGCAGAACACAATTGAGATTGATGGTGGGACTGTTAACAGGGCACATCAATCTCAACAAACATTTGTTCAGACTCGGGATAGTTGATACAACAATCTGTGCCAACTGTGAGGAGGAGGAGGAAGATATAGAACACTTCCTCTGCCACTGTCCTGATACAGTGAGGCTAAGACTGAAAATTCTGGGATCTCCAAGGATTCCGGATATTACACACCTCAGTAAGAAAGAAATAGGTTATATATTGGACGAACACTACGATTCCCCGATCACTATACGATATAGTTTCCCGTTAATACTACCCATGATCCCTAGACCTAAATCTTCTCAACACATAATTCCCAAAGCACAGCACTATTCCCTACAGTTACATAGATGAGGGGAACACAACGGGCTCAATGGAGGCCTAAGTGCTTAACCCTCTTAAACCAACCAACCAACCAACAATGATCCATGAATAATGTGTCTCTTATTCTTAAAACGCTTTCTTTAGTTAAGGCCAAGCCTTTGAAACAAAATGATCTATTTCTCGCGTGTGTGGGTTCGATGCTTAATATATAATCCTTCATTTAAAAGTTGTATCCGGAAGACGAACGGAAAGAAATGCACTGCGAAATCCACTTCTCCTCTTCGGTGTATTTTTTTGTACTCTCAGATAGATTGAGCTTCGAAAATGTCTTAGCATTTTGATCAATACCAAGCGTTAAATCAATTTTCTCTTGGATACTCTGCTTTTCACGCACTTGCAGCCTTTTTTTCTTTTAAACGATGAATTCTCTGCAGCAAATTTATTTTCGATTTGCGATTTCCTTTTACTGTTATCCTTAAGCCATTGTTCAATTTCTTAAGCCTCTCAATTCTTTTAATATAAATAGATTGCCTTTTTATATGAGTCTCACAGTTGGTGTAAGTAAATTCAACATTATCATTGAATCTTTTTCTTGATAACATTTTTGAAGACAAGTTTAGTTCTTCTACTGTAACATCATTCCTATGCAGTACTAATTTATTGCAGTTTTCATATGTAACCTTAGATCCCGTTGGATCAAAACAAATGAACTTGTCATCAGATATAGCAACACTTCGTTTCAACAAGAGAGAAGGGTAAGCATTTTTTTTTTAAATATTTCTTTCCAATAAAGGCATTCTTAAAATGTTACAGTGTGCAATTGCGCACTTCGTTCTTTACCAGGAAAACTTCCATTCATGAAAATTTATTCTTTTGCTGCGGTGGTATGGCAATGCATCTTCATGCCCCTTCCCGCATACCCCTTTACACTTCATCACCTCGTTCGTTTTCATGGTACAGCATACCATAACCTGAATCTAAAGGAACTTTTCCCACACGAGCGAACGGGGTGAGGAAAAAGAAAAACCTTCATTTTTTTATATGGACGTGCGACATCTGGGCAGTTTATTATCTGTGCTACAACTAAGCCGACGCTTATCCAGCAGTTTTATTTTCGCTTACGAGACTCGTGTTTTTGAAAAAGATGTTCGTATGCAATTTAAAAAGAATGTTGCGCTTTAGACAGATTAAATTTCAACGAAAGTTCCTGCTGTTTTCATGACCGGCATATACTATGACGCGAGGTCAAAAGGTTTTCCCCTTTACAGACGACGAACTGAATTGTTCGCGTCAAGTAGTTGAATGACGGTACGGTTACGATGGCCGTGAACACGATCTTTGTATTTATGAGTAAAATTTATTATCTCTTCGACGACGCTGGGAATTCCCAAGATCCCGATGAATATCTTCGTTACGTACGTACCACGATGTGCTAACGATCGTTCTAAGAACTTTATTTTTAAAAGTTTGTAGGATGTTTCTATTGCTTTTCCTGGTACAACCCCATAGTTGTAGACCATATGTCCACACTGGCTTTAACACTTGCTTATAGATAAGTAGTTTGTTATGTAGGCTCAACTTCGAATGTTTTCCGAGTAGCCAGCACATTTGTCGGTATTTGTTTTCGAGCTCGTCGCATTTCTTTTTTACGTGCGATTTCCATTTAAGCTTAACATCTAGAGTCATTCCTAGATATTTTGCTTCGTTCGCGTACGGTATTTGAGCCGCGTTTAAATATACAGGTAATCTATCCACTTTTTGTAAGTAAAGTTGACGTGGGTAGATTTGCTTTCGTTCAGCACAATACGTCAAGAATTCGTCCAACTGTGGACTTTATTAACAGCATGTTGCAGCTTCTCAGTTCCTGCTTCAATTGTATCGCCCATTGTCAATATCGCCGTATCGTACGCAAACGTGGTGAGGACGCAGTTTCTTTCCTGCGGGATATCACGCGTGTAGAGTACATATAGAAGCAGGCCAAGGACACTTCCTTGTGGGACTCCGGCCGCAATCTCCTTGAACTCAGAGTAAACATTTCCGTGCTTAACACGAAAAAGTGTTTCGGTGAGGTACGATCGTAAGATTAGAAAGAGTTGCCGTGGCAGTAGTCGTTATACTCCAAGCCTTCGTGCCCAACCTTAACGAAAGCTTGTGTGACGTCAAGAAATACACCACAACAAATCGTTTTTCTTCGAGAGTTTTCTCAATCACGTCAGTTATTTTGTGGACTTGGTCGATTGTAGAATGTTTAATTCTAAATCCAAACTGATGATCAGGAATCAGACGTCTTTCGTCGATTATGGATTGTAGTTGTTTAGAAAGTAGTTTTTCGAATATTTTAGAGATAATCGGCAATAGGGAAATAGGCCGGTATAACTTCTTCTCATTCAGAGGGTTTCCTGGTTTCGGGACCATTATAATCTCGGCCGCTTTCCATTGTCTTGGAACGTAGAGCAATCTGAACGAAGCGTTAAGCAAATATAGCAGTTTTATAAGAGCTTTAGTCGGCAATTAGTTGACCACCTGCGCCGTTATCAAGTCGTAACCCGGTGCTTTTTTCAACCTTAGATTTTTAATGGAGAGATTTTCAAGTTAGGTCGCTATCTTATTGCATTTAAATTCCCGAATACTATCTCTAAGGTGATTGCATAGTCGGTTGAGGACCATTTTATGCTGCGGTGCGCGAGTGATTTTCCATTCCTTTCGTGCTTTTCTTTTTTCCCTCACCAGTTCAATGATTTCACTTGGATACTTTTCGTTGCCGTTAATCTTATAGCTTCTAGAAGGAGTGTTTCTTCATGCCGCTCTTTGAATTGCTTCCACGAAACGATCAACATCGTCCTCCAGTTCACAAGGTGTTTTAAGTGACACATTTAAGGCGATATTTGTTTCGCAATCATTTCTAAAGCCCTCCCAGTTTGTTCTATTGTTAGTAAGTCTTGGAGGTACTTCTTTCTTGATCAACGCTTCACCAAGTAATAAAATTACCGGAGAGTGGTCAGAAGAGAGATCAAAACTTCCTTCGACTGTAATAAACTTCTCGTAAATGCCTTTTGAAGCGAAAAAATCGATCAGATCGGAAATTTTTTCTGATTCAGTTGGCCAATAGGTGGATTTTCCAAGAACCGAATTCATTTGCCACTTCGTAGAGAATTTTTCCTTTAGATGATGTACATCTTCAACCCCAGAAGGTGTGCTTCGCGTTGAATTCTCCACCAATAAGGAAATTTGAACCAAGGGCATTGAAGACACTAAAGTAGTCGTCTTTTTCGAGCGAGCATCGCGGCGGACAGTAAACAGACGCTATATTGTAGCTCAAGTGTTTATTTTTAACCCTTACCACCCACAACTGAAGTTTTTCCAGCTCTATGTTTACATCGACCGAATGTTCGATGTTAGTTTTAATGAATAAGGACGAACCGCTCCGCGTTCTATCAGAAGGATGATAGGCGTGATAACCAGCGTAGCCTCTTACATTTATTTGCGATTCCCTTGTTAGATGTGTTTTAGAGATCAAACATATGTCGATATTTTCTCTCATTAGACAAATTTCTAATTCCTAAGATTTTTGTAAAAGTCTGTTTGCATTCCATGTTATAATTTTAAGCAAAAAGTTCATATCTACTTAGATTTAAGAGAATTCTTTTCTTCGCTTCACATTGTTCCTCGAACTTTCTTTCAACGGATCAGTGGGTGGCCCGTCGTTTCGTTCAGTTGTTTTGACTGCAGCCTGAGAATACGTCAAAAAACTGGGATTTTTTTATCTTATCTGAGGTTGTTTTCCGTTCAGTCTTTTTAGTCGACGACTTGGACGTACTTTTAATCGGCTTAGTGGGCTAATTGACTGGTTCAAGAGTCTGCACTGCTGATTCGAGCGTCCTTTCAGTCGGCTTAAGAGACTGTACAACTGGTTTACTTGTCTTCATAAGTATGCCATTGAATTTTTTCATTGTTAAGCTTTTGAGATAGAGCTCGATAGCCCTTAAAGCCATTAACCTTGATTTTCAATGTTAACGCAAGTTCCTTTTTCATTTTTGCTCAAACTGCAATTTTCCGAAGACTATTTTCCAGCGCACTTAACGCAGCGCGGCTCTTTCTGACAATATGCCTGCGTATGATTAAACTCTGTGGACAACAACGCTTGCATTGAGGGATTGACTTCGTATCAATAAATAAATCACCTATAACGTCTTCTTTAGCGCATGATGGATGAAGTTCTCTAGCTACGACCCTCAAACGTCTCTAAGACTTGTCTTCATAAGTATGCCATTGAATTTTTTCATTGTTAAGCTTTTGAGATAGAGCTCAATAGCCCTTAGAGTCATTAACCTTGATTTTCAATGCATCTTTCGCAAGGAAGTTACTTCAAATTCAGTAGCGATCGTTGTTTTTAAAATTTTTCGCAGAGAATTATAGTCTGCAACGCCTGTAATACTTATTGGAGGAGGGGCGCGTTTGCTTTCAATTTGCGTGTTGCGGGACAATCTCGGGCGATGAGCCAGCCTTACGTTTTTTAGATGATCTTCGTTTAAGTATCCAATCCATTTCGCGCGCGAGTTCTTCTTCGTCCGTACTGTAGTGATGGCTACCCAGAGAAGGCTGACTATGAATAACCGTCGGCGTTTGTAAGACTCGTTTTGAAGCAAAGATACTTTATTCTCTGATTCAAGTTTCTCAACTTTACTTTTGAGCTCCCGACGCAAGAGCTCCATTTCGTCGAGCCTCTTTCGGAGCTCGGTGTTTTCTTTTTCCAGAGTACTCTGTTTCGAGGTTTGCGTTTCCCGAATTAACACATCCGGGTTCGCGAAACTCTTATTTTGCGCATTAGGAGAAGTCTTTTAAGGCGGAGATCTTTGTAGAATGCGCTTTTCCTAAATGGGTTAATTAAATCCTGATGCAATAAATATCTCTCCCTAGAATGCGTAGAGCATGGCTCTTGCGAGGGTGGATTTTCCAGTTGAATTGGTCTGCCACCTGGGGTATTAATACCGTTCGTTTTGTTCATTGCATAATTTTTATTACCATTATCTAAAGAAAGACGGCAGGTTGGCATTTTAGTCGCCTTTTACGACAGGCATGCCTACCGTGGGTATATTCTGTCACCTAACCCACAGGGGGTTTCTAAGGAGATGAATAAGGAAGCAATTAGCGAAAAAGAAGAAAATTGCCTTTTTGGACTTCCATCCTTCATTCTTGGATAAGATGTTTTGATTGTTTGCTGCATATTTCATATAGACTACCCTTTAAGACATGGCAGAATTGTTTTTGAAAACGGAAAGAAAGAAATTCAAAACTCTTTTAAAACTAGAATGGGCCTAATAGACGATAAACCCAAACCAGAATTTGGATCTTGTAATGATAGGAATATCGCTGGAAAATTCTTTGCAAATCCAAAATTAACAGCAAAAATAGGGTGGCCGTGGTGTTGTGATAACATCATCGCTTGTCACGCTGTTGTTTCACGGTTCGAATCCTGATGTCAAGAATCACCTATTTATTTCGCACGAAATAAATAAAAAAGTCGACCACTTGCGAAAGCTAAGTCAACTCTACTGTGAAGGCATAACTCTGGCGGTAGGGTGGTCATATGGCTAAAATACAACTTGATCGTGATGATGACATCAGAAGGACGGAAAAAATACTGTGAATCATAAGCAACGACAATAATAGCGAAAACAAACAAAATACTCCCCAGTTATCTGGACAGCCACCCTTGGAGTTTATAGAAACTTAATACCACCTGAGTTTCAAACTACACCACTCTGTGTTTCTCTTTGTCTCTTCCCCTTTCCACAAAACGCACGTGTTCTAAAAATTAGTATAAGGGTATCCCCTTAACACGTGCAAATTATTAAAAAAAAAAACAGCAAAAATTACTGGAATCGACGGAAAGCTAATTAAAAAATTCTATACTACATATTTTAAGACTGATAGCATGTGCAAAACATATAAATTTGAGTTTAATAAATTCACACAGGAAACCAGGCAGACTTACTTACAACTTTACAGCTGGTACTATATGCCTAGTAGTGTTCACAAACTACTCATTCATGGCCCGGCTATTATTTCATTTTTCGACTTACTCATAAGGCAACTCTCATAAGAGGCTTTAGAAGCATGCAATAAAGAATTTAGAAGGCATCGTCTTCAACATACAAGAAAATCCTCACGGATACATACAATGCAATTGAGGATATAATGACAGAGCTCCTGTTTAAATACTATCCTACACTTTCTCATATAAGGAATCCTGTTTCTATAAAGTGTCCTAGATGATCATCTCAAGAACTATCTAATGGACCCGGGAAATGTGGAATTATCTTCATATTTTGAATTAAACGACAAGAGTGATGACGGGCTACCTGACTTAGACGAATCTGATTAAAAGATACATACCATAATATATAAATACGTATAGGTACATATTCGTTTACGCATTCATTCAAAATACTGTAACATAATGTGGCATAATAACTACGCTCCAAAAGTATACAACAATAATGTAGCATAATAACTACGCTCCAAAAGTATGCACACATTCCGAAGTGTCCTTTCATTCGAGGCTCGTGTACGGATTATGGCTAAGACGACGTCGCAGAATTAAGAGAGAATTATAACCGCAAGAGAATTATAACAACAAGAGATTATTGGCTGCAGCTGTCATCTTGGAATTATTACATCATAATTTTCTTGTTCCAGTGGTCGAAAAATTTGCTAGAACTTTCTGGCTATTAGAAACGCGACTATATAAGGACAGATGGCGATCGCCGCAATGAGTTGGTTTTCGAACCGCACAAAGAGATTGGAGAAGTGATAATAGGCGAAGTTGTAGTTTTGTGATAGATTGAAAGTTAAGAGTTAACAAGAAGAAGTAATTAGTTTGGACTTGTGAATTAAGTAATTGAAATGAGATAAAGTGATTTGAGAAGAAAGAGACCTTGTACGAGAAGAATTTGCGAAGAACAGTATAGTGTGAACTTGAATTGTTCTATAGACTAGCAAAATAAAGAAATAAACTCACAGAATAACGTTTTATGTACTCGAGCCGTAGTTCGCATATTACTTTGGTGTCAGAAGTGGGATAAAACTTATTCTGTGAACAACTATTTCCGTGGTGTGAAATTGCACAATAAAAAAAAAAAAAAACCATTTCTGTGTTGAGTTAATTAGTTGCGCAAAATGGGTTGCAAATTGGGAAAACTAACTATAATTCAACTAAAGGCAGAACTCAGTAAGCAGAATCTCGACACAACTGGGGGAAAAATGCCCTACTGAAGCGTCTGAAAGAAGCAATAAAGCAGGAAGGTGAAAACCCGCATGACGTAGAGTTTGACGTGGAAGAGAAACCAGCAAGTACAGTAGCCGACCCGGGTATAACAAGTCTGCACCTGCAACTTAAGTCAGTCATGGACGAACAAAGGAAAGTGATAGAAGACCAAAGGAAGTCTCCGGAACTTAAGCTCGATGACCAAAAGAATTCTGTAGAACTTAAGCTGGACGAACAAAAGAAAGCAATGGACGAACAAAAGAAAGCAATGGACGAACAAAAGAATTCTCTAGAACTTAAGCTGAACGAACAAAAGAAAGCAATGGACGAACAAAAGAATTCTCTAGATGCTCTGGAAAGCAAACTTGATGAGCAAAACAAGAACTTGGAATCTAAATTCGAAGCGATAGAAGAGAAAATCGAGAAGGTCGAGACGCAACTCGAAAAAGTCGAAACTAGATTCGATGAAAACTTTGAGAAGCATGAAACTCAGTTCGGGAAGATAGAGACTCAGTTTGAAAAAGTGGATACGCAATTCGAGAGAGTAGGAAAGCAAGTCGAAAATCTTGCTAAGGAACTCAGCAACGTGAAGAGACAAAAATCACGGGAATATTCCTCTGACGGTCTGAGAAGAAAGGAGATGCAGCCTCCTCTCTTCGATGGTCAAACATCATGGCCAATTTATAAGAGGCAATTCGAAGCGGCCGCAATGACCAATAGCTGGGACGATGAAGAGAAGTCTATTGCACTCACGCTTGCACTGAGGGGTCCAGCTGCGGAGCTCTTGCAGACCATCCCGGAAGATAAACAGCAGAACTACGACTCTCTGGTTCAGGCTATCGAGATGCGGTTTGGGGATGAACACATGCAGCAGGTGTACAGGGTTCAGCTGCGTAGTCGAGTCCAGAAAAGGGGGGAAACGCTCCAACAGTTGCAAGCGGATATAGAGCGACTAGCCCATCTTTCATACCCTAAAGCCGGTGAGGAGCTTATCAACGAAATGGCGGTGGAAGCTTTTATTCAGGCCATAGAGGACAGACAACTGCAAATGGCTGTAAGGATGGAAAATGTCCATCGTGGAGTGCTCATGCCAGAGAACAGCCGCCATGGATGAAGACAAAACTCGCGGAAGTCAAATCCGTTGCTGGAATTGCAACCAAACCGGACACCTACTACGGCAGTGCAGAAGTGCACCTAGACGAGGAAATTGTCCACATTGCGGAAGTAGGAGAAGCAGAGAGGAAGCATCATGTCGTTCAGACTTCCCAAAACCAGCAGTCGGGAAATGCGTAAGGACCAACTTCGCGGGGCAAAAGTTGGTTACTGGAATCGAGGCCCCCAGGACCACCATTCAAGTTTCGCAAACCAAACGGGGTAACAAGAGCCTGACAGTGGAGGCACTAATCAACAAGAAGAAGTGCGTAGCCACTATCGGCACAGGTGCCACCGTCTCCATTGCAAGAAGAGATATCGTCAGAAGCTCATGGCTGCACAACACCAACAGCTACTGCCTGAAGACTGCAACAGGGGAAACGGCGAAGGTGTTTGGAGAAGTTCGTCTTACGATTACTCTGGCGGGACTGACGTTCTCCCATGCGTTTCTGGTGGCAGATATATGCGACGAGTGCATCATCGGAATAGACTTCATGAAAGCAAATGAAGTAATCTTGGACATCGGGATGCAAGTACTGAGGTATCGAAATGTGGAGATTCCGATGGTGTACGGAAACGATGATGCCGTAACTCTCAGGACAGTCATCAGCAAAGACGAAGTTTTGCCGCCGTCTTCAGAGACAATCATTTGGACGAAGCTGGAAGGTGATCTTGGGTGCCACCGATTCCACATAGTAGAACCAGACCCAGAGAAGCATTCTCAAAACTACATCGTGGGAAAGACGTTAGTCGAATCAAAGATCACCATGGTTCCAGTGAGAGTTTTGAACGCGAGGCCACACACTGTCAAACTAAGGCAAGGGGAGGTGACTGGAAAATGCACACCGATTACCGCCGTCGCAACAATATCTGAACGTGATGCTCCAAAACCTCTCCCATCACCTTGCACAGCGGAAATGAGAGAGACGATTCTCCAGTCCAGTGAGCTGAATCAGGAGCGGCGAACTATGGCAGAGAATCTTATCAATGAGTACGCTGATGTATTTGCCTCACAGGACGGAGAATACGGCCGAACACACCTGGTACAACATCGAATAGACACTGGTGATACTAGACCAATTCGTCAGCCTGCTAGGCGCCTTTCATTGGCAAAGCAGACAGAAGTTGCAGAGATGGTGTCGGCAATGGAGAAAGAAGGTCTGATTGAAAG
This sequence comes from Pocota personata, assembly GCA_963082735.1. NCBI lineage: Eukaryota > Metazoa > Arthropoda > Insecta > Diptera > Syrphidae > Pocota > Pocota personata. The sequence continues at coordinate 171,953,105 of OY720429.1, read as the reverse complement.
TTCCAAAAGTAGGAAAAACGTTTGCCCAACACCGAGACAATCTCAGGGATGTGTTTCAAAGGCCTTGAAGTACCCACCTGAAGCTCAACCCCAAGAAGTGCGCCCTGTTAGGAGCGGAAGTCAAGTACTTGGGGCACATAATTTCAGCAAAAGGAGTGAGAACCGATCCAGAGAATGTCGAAGCGGTGAAAAACTGGCCAGTCCCCAAAGATAAACACCAACTAAGGAGCTTCCTGGGCCTAGCCACCTTCTACAGACGCTACGTGAAGGATTTTGCCGGGATCGCAAAGAGCCTGCACCAGTTGACGGAAAAGGGAAAACAATTCAAATGGTCAATTGAGTGCGAGAAGAGCTTCAAGGCACTTAAACAACGGCTATACGATGCCCCGATACTAGCTTACCCCACTCCCGGGGAAACGTTCATTGCGGATGCAGATGCTAGTAATGTCGGGGTAGGAGCCGTACTCTTCCAGGTGCATGATGGAAAACAGAAGGTGGTTGCGTACTTCAGCAAGGTGCTCTCTAAGCCAGAAGGAACTACTGCGTGACAAATCGACAACTTCTAGCTTTGATCTTGGCTACGAAGCATTTTCACAAATACCTCTATGGGAGGGAGTTCGTTCTTCGCACAGACCATGCAGCCTTAAAATGGCTATTACAGTTCAAGGGTTCTCAGGGTCAGGTCGCAAGATGGATCGAAAGGCTTCAAATCTACGACTACGAAATACAGCATCGTAAAGGAAAACTCCACTCTAATGCGGATGCACTGTCCCGGCGACCATGCAGAACGGATTGTAAACATTGTGCGCGTCAGGAAGAACGGGAGCTGGTTCCCATCCATAGACTGAGAGCCGAACCTATCGCCGGCTGGAGCGTAGATGAGAACCGGAACGCTCAGAATTAAGACCGGATATCGAGCCGATTCTGGCCAGGAAGGAGAACAGGGAGAAACCGGATCACCAGAACATCTCTCACAGAAGCCAGACCTTAAAGCCATATTTTGCGCAGTGGGACTCCCTCCATGTCCAAGAAGGTGTTCTGAGAAGAAATCGGGAATCCTCAGACGGAAAGTCATTTGTAATGCAGCTTGTCGTGCCGCGGACTAGGGTCAAGGAGGTGTTACAGGAAATGCATGGCGGGGCGTCCGGAGGCCACCTGGGAGTGAATAAGGCGCTAGAAAAGGTACGAGAACGTTTTTATTGATTAAAAGCGAAGGAGGATGTCGAAGACTGGTGCAGAAAATGCTACGTGTGTGCAGCTAGCAAGGGTCCGAGAATCAAAACTCGAGGTAAGATGCACCAATACAACGTGGGAGGACCTTTCGAAGGAATCGCCATTGACATCGCAGGGTCCTTTCCGGAAACCGACAATGGTAATCGGTATATAGTCGTAGTAATGGACTACTTCAGTAAGTGGCCAGAAGCGTTTCCGATCCCTAACCAGGAAGCCAGAACCGTGGCGGAGCAGATCGTCTACAATTGGGTTAGCAGATTCGGTGTGCCCTTGGAATTGCATTCTGACCAAGGGCGGAACTTCGAGTCAAGAATCTTCCAAGAGATGTGTCAACTACTCGGAATCAAAAAGACAAGGACAACCCCGCTTCATCCACAGTCGGACGGTATGGTGGAGCGTTTCAATAGGACTTTGGACGAACATCTCTCGAAGGTCGTAGGAGTCTACCAACGGGATTGGGACCGGCAGATTCCCTTGTTTTTGATGGCCTATAGAAGTGCCGTGCATAGCACTCCTCGACATACACCGTTCGAAATCTTATTTGGTGGAATAGCTCGTTTACCCAGTGAGGTGAAATTTGGATCTCCTACCAATGAGCCCAGAAATGAAGAAGAGTACGTGGCGGACCTTAGGGAAAGGCTTAGGGACATACACCAAAGGACCAGAAGCCAGATTAAGATAACGAGCGACCGCATGAAGACCAGGTATGATGCCAAGGCAACAACGTCAGGATTCCAGGAAGGAGATCTAGTGTGGCTGTATAATCCCCATCTCCAAAAGGGGAAATCACCTAAATTGCAGCAGAACTGGGAGGGTCCCTACAGAATAGTAACCCGCATCAACGATGTTGTCTACCGCATCCAGCGAGGACCAAGGGCCAAAATGAAAGTGGTTCATGTGGACCGACTGAGTCGATACAATGGCCGAAGTAAGGACACACTTGTTCGGGACGAACAAGTCTAAGAGGGTGGCAGTTTAACATAATGTGGCATAATAACTACGCTCCAAAAGTATGCAGCAATAATGTAGCATAATAACTAGGCTCCAAAAGTATGCACACATTCCGAAGTGTCTTTTCATTCGAGGCTCGTGTACGGATTATGTCTTAGACGACGTCGCAGAATTAAGAGAGAATTATAACCACAAGAGAATTATAACCACAAGAGATTATTGGCTGCAGCTGTCATCTTACAATTATTATATCAGAATATTCGTGTTCCAGTGGTCGAGGAATTTGCTAGAAGTTTCTGGCTATTAGAAACGCGACTATATTAGGACAGATGGCGATCGAGGCAAGGAGTTGGTATTCGAACCGCACAAAGAGATTGGAGAAGTGATAATAGATGAAGTTGTAGTTTTGTGATAGATTGAAAGTTAAGAGTTAACAAGAAGAAGTAATTAGTTTGGATTTGTGAATCAAGTAATTGAAATGAGATAAAGTGATTTGAGGAGAAAGAGACCTTGTAAGAAAAAAATTTGCGAAGAATAGTATAGTGTGAACTAGAATTGTTTTATAGGCTAGAAAAATAGAGAAACAATCTCACAGAATAACGTCTTATCTACTCGAGCGGTAGCTCCCATATTACAATACTTACAACATATTTGTTCAATTAGATAAATTGCTTTATTGGATAAAAATTAAATAAAAAAGGAAAAAAAAATGCTCGTAGAACTAGTATGGAACAGAATGTTACTCGTTGTTGATATATTATTATGTCTAACTAAGCCCACCTTACCACTGGTGGGGGGTGGTTATAGTTTAGAATTAATACACCTTTCTGTTATAGTTGTCGTATTCAAATCCCACCTAAAATTTTATTTCACACATTTTTATAGTATAAATTATGCTGACACGCATACTAATATTACCTGATCTCTTATTACATAAAACTTAAAATACGTGGGAACTGCTGCTGACTCGGCGGCGCTGAACAAAACTGATAACAATGATAAAGAGTTTCCGCGGTGTCTGTTTCCCGTAAGGTGCATATGTACGCAATTGTACATTCTGCCGGGCCGAACTGACTTATAATTATGTTAAAGTCCGATGTTGTGAACCGCCTTGAAGCAGGTACTGGGGCCTGTGGTGCCAGTATAGTTCTTTTCCTTTTACGCTGCCACACTATATATGCCACGATGGTGATGAATAATCCGCCAATCAGGCTGTAGGAAATGCTGTAGCGCACGTGGTGAGCCGTTGAATCAACTGGTAGTTCCTCGCTGTTTTGGAGATCTGCTATCCGTTTGTTTAGTGTGTCGTACTCCTCATTGTTACTCTTGAGACTGGGATGTGAGATGACCAATGGTCTTGAAACATTTCTTGGGTCGTCTGATAATATTTCCGTGATATTTGTGGCCGGAATGAAAGCTGTATTAAGTTTGCTGAACATCCTTTCGTAAGCTGTTATGCTCATCGTGTCCTGTTTTAGAATACAGTTTGACTCTAATGTTAAAATGCCATCGTCTTGTAGTGAGACTTCTAGAATCCGTCTTCCGCAGATTATGTTAAAGGTGTACTTCCTGTCCAAAACGTATATCCAATATTTCCGTTATTTAGCTGGATCTACACAGGAGATGGGCTTATGCTTCGTAGCTTGCAGAATGGTGATAAGTTCGTGGTGTGGGTGAGTAGGTCCATTTCACATCTGCTGACGTTGGATTGGCGATTAAACATGGGATGTTGTTGTTGGCGTAAGTATCTGTCGCTGATTTTCATACATTTGTTGAGCTCCTCCCTTGCCATTCTGTTGTATGACTCTCTCAGTAAGTTGACTATTAAGTAGTCTAATGATGGTTCAATGAAGACAAACTCATTTTTGTGGGGTGTCGGTACTGATATAACCTTGAACATTTCATAGTCTTCTGACTTGATTAGCGGAAGTCTTATGTCGAATATGATGGTTTGCTGAGTTATTCGGGCCCTTGCTGTTAGCAGCCTGTAAAGTGCTAGCAGATTCGAATCTATTCGGTCTTCTGCGACGGACAGCTGTGGAGGTAGGTGCTTTCTTATCAACTCTAGCTGTGCGCGAAGTTGGTCTGGCGTAATTATAAGCGGATTTACTTTAGCGTGATGAAGATCCGTTAGAACGTCCAATAACGAATTTTGAACCTGCTGATAATTTACCATTGCTAACGTGGTATAAGTTGATATGACTAAGAACTTCTGTTCTGCCGCCGTCTGGTTGCTAGTTTGCGTTACATAGCTTTTCAAGTTTTCTAGGTTGTTGTGAAATACTTGGAGTTGTGCAGTCATGGCTTGTGTATTTTTCTGCAAGATGTTGCTGGTTGATTCTGCGATCGATGTTTGGTTCCTTATCAGCGTGAGTAGATGGTTCTCATTCAATCGTGTTTACTGAATCTGCTGCTCGTAATGCTCCGCATACGACTCGTCTAAAACCCCAAAAAGCTTGTTCGCAACAGTTCCAACGAAGTCAAATGGTGATCGTTTCATTCTGGTAGCTGGCTCTTTTCCAGCTCCTTGTTTTATTAGGAGGTCGATATTGCCCTTTATAATGGACAGTTGGTGGTTAAATTGTTGAATTATGTGGTTCGTCTGTGCATCAGCGGCTTTCATTTTGCAGAATTCGTTCATTTCGTTAATCAGTTTTTCGAATCCTGAAAGTTCCTGCCAGTAGTTGGTCAGATAATAATATGCGATTATCTTCCAGTCATTAACTAAGAGGTTAATGTTTCCAATTTTTTCAAAGTAGATTCCCGGGCGATTTCTAAACGGTGTAACCTTGAAACCTTCAGGTTCTGTATTTAATGCCGTTGCACATCTTCTGCCTAATGCTATTATCACCAACAGTGTGTACAGAATTTGTAACCAGGGGCCGTCCTTCAACCTTTTCTTCCTTTCTGGATTGTTACTCTGAATTTCGTCTGGCAGTTTTATCGGTTGACTTTGGTTTACAGGTTCCGACCATGGACATGTTGACAAGCAGGTTGTTGTGGTAAGCTGATCAGTCCGCTTACTGTCATCTTGTTTTTCGCTTTGTTCTTCGTTATCGCTTATTGGGAGCAGACAGATCTTAGTGACTGGTCTTTTGTAGACCTTGTTCCTTGCTTTGATGGTTACTACACGCACCAGACCATCTTCTCCAGCATGTGTCTCTAGTATCCTTCCAAACATCCATCTTGTTGGAGGAAGTTGTTCGTCCTTCACCAAAACAATGTTGCCAGCCTCAAGATTCTCGTTCTTTGTTGTCCATTTCGGACGTTGTTGCAGTGTCGTTATATATTCTGAACTCCATCTTTTCCAGAAATGTTGTTGTAATCGTTCTATCAGTTGCCATCGTGTCACTAAACCTTCCCTTTCATTGAGTCTATGCTTTTCCGGGGGTGCCAGTAAGGTTGTTCCTATCAGGAAATGACCTGGCGTCAAGACATCTACTTCATCAGGATCGGTTGAAATTGGACAAAGAGGTCTTGAGTTTAAGCATGCTTCGATCTTTCTTAATAGTGTAGACATCTCTTCGTATGTCAACTTGTGCTCACCAATAGTTCGCTTGAGATGGTGTCACTCATGCCTCCCATAGGCCACCAAAGTGGGGTGCCGCTGGGGGTATGAAATGCCATTCCGTATGGTAAGTTGTTAATGCCTCGCATATTTCATCGTTGTACTCTTTCGCCTCCCTTGCATTTAGCTGAAGAATTTTGTTTGCAGCCACGAAATTCGTACCGTTGTCACTGTATAGGTGTCCCACATGTCCTCTCCTGGCGCACAATCTCTTAAAAGCTGCTATGAAGGTATTTGCTGTTAAGTCGCTAACAACTTCGAGATGAACTGCCTTTGTTGCCAAGCATATAAATACGGCTATATATCCTTTATATGATTTGTTTCCCCTTCCTTTCGCTGTCCTGATATCTATAGATCCTGCATAGTCGATTCCGGTATTTAAAAATGGTCTGGCTTTGGACACTCTCGGTTGTGGCAGATTTCCCATCATTTGAGTTCTCGTTGACGATCTGTGTCGAAAACATGTAGTACATCTACGGACTCGTTGTTTGACTGCACTTAGACCACTCAGAATCCAGTATTGTTGCCGTAGAAGTGCATGGGTAAGAGCGTAGCCTCCATGTAAGGTGGTTTTGTGGGCCTCGTCTATCCACATGGTGGTCAAATACCCGGAATGTGGGATGATTATGGGATGTTTCTGCGAGCATGATAGATCTGCTTTCGCCAATCGTCCTCCTACTCGCATCACCTCGTTCTCATCCAGGAATCCAGGAATGGGTTGAGGCACCGAAGTTTACTCTTCCTGTCAATTTCAATTCCTCTCTTTAAGTTAACGATCTCATCCTTGAACGTTGTCTGCTGTACGTGTCGTATAACTACCCTCGCAGCGCTTTCAATTTCTTGACATGTGATTTGTCCCCGCAATTTATTTTTTGATGATCGTGAGTTGTGCAAAACGGTCGTTTACAAAACGCTAGTATTCTTGTTATTCGCCTAATTGGGCTATACTGCGACAGCAATCTTTCTACGACATCTGGTTCCACCGTTAAAGTGAAGGTGTTTGTGTGCTGTTTCTTAACTTCCTCGTTGGTGCTGTGAGTTGTGGAGTCAGTGTAGTTCACCTGTGCCTGCGCTAGCCATGGTGGACCTGTCCACCAAATTGAGTGTGCGTTGAGTTCTGAAGGCCATAGTCCCCTAGATGCACAATCCGCTGGATTGTCCTTACCCTTTACATGATGCCATTTGTCTGAGCTTACTAATTTGGTTATTATCGTAACTCTGGCCGCTGCGTAGCTCTTCCATTTGTTAGGGTTTCCGGTGATCCATGCTAATGTTATTGATGAGTCTGTCCATGCATGTATTTCCAGATCCTTTATTTCTAATTTGGCCTTGGTTTTTTCAAGTAATTTTGCCAGCAGGACTGCTCCGCAAAGTTCGAGTTTCGGTATCGATATCTTCTTAATTGGTGCTACCTTTGTCTTAGCACATAGTAATCTTGTGATAATTTCTCCAGAAACAGTTGTAATTCTTGTATAAATCACGGCTGCGAATACCCTCTCCGATGCGTCACAAAATCCATGTAATTCTATGCGGTGCTTTGATTCGTATTGGATCCATCGTGGTATTTTAATTTCTTCTATGCAAGACAGTTGGCTTCTGAATACCTTCCATTCGTGAGCGTTTTCATCTGAAATTATTTCTTCCTAAGTTTTTTCCGACTTCCAGAGTTGTTGTTGGATTAGCTTGGGTCAGCTAGGCTATTAGCTGTTTCTGACACAATTACTCTTTTTGTCAGATTTTTATTCCCTGTTGCAATATTAACTTTGAATTCAAAAGTATCGGACTCCGGTCGTCAGTATATTCCCAGGGTCTTAATGGGGTCGTAGCCATTTATTTTGAATCTTCCTTGCTCTTGATCTTCTGATGTTATATTTCTCAAAATGGCTTTTGTATTTGAAGACCATTTGCGTAGTCTGAATCCTCCGCTCGCCATGAGTTGTACCAATTGCTGTTGTGCCTCTACTGCTGCGTCTAATGTATCCGCTCCCGGAAGTAAGTCATCAACGTAGAAATCTTGGCCAGTTATCATTGAAGCTATTTCAAATTTCTCCTTTTCATCGCACGCGAGTTGTTGAAGTGTTTTTATCGCCAGATATGGAGCTGATGAGGTAGATATGGAGCTGACGAGGTTCCGTTGGCTTGATGACTGCATGGTGCGGTAGGTAATACACTTCTTTCGTTGATTTCATAGCCGATGTTGGTTTGACTTCTTCCATGTGTCCGAGCTCAATGTAATCCCTCATGAATTGTACATAGTCATCATAAAGTTGCTTATTTCGCGTAAATTTTTTCTCCATCCGAAGAAATCGAGCTAGCGCTCTGTCTTTTGATTCGCCCAACTTGCATGTGTCTTCTTTGAACGGTAGTCGAACAATGTACCTTCCAGCTTCGTCCCTCTTGTGTGTTGCCCTGAATATCTCTTCGCACCGAGCTTCTTCTTCAGTGAGACCTCTTTCTTCATGTACTTCTTCTATTTCCCGAAATGATTTAAGTTGATCGTTTAACTCTGTGTTCGATATTAAGCAAACCGTTGCTTCATTTGCCTTTGAGTGATGTTGAATACTTCCAGACAATATCCAACCTAATTGCGTTTTTTTGAGCGACGGGGTGCCGTGGTTGCCTTTAATCACCCCTTCAAGAATTATGTCCTGGAACACATCAGCTCCAATCAGCATATCTACGGCCGCTTTCTTGTTGTATGATGGATCCGCCAAGGGTAAATGTTTAATATGATCCCAATCGTTAGTTGTAAAGGATTCTTCCGGTAGTACCCTTGTAAGCTTGTTTAGTACTAAGAATTCTCTCCATGTTTGAAATTCTGACGGATATATGGACTGAATTTGTAGATCAACCTTACTGTTTGCCGTTCCTGCATGCGTTGCTCCTAAGCCAGTAATGGAAGAATTTGCTCGTTTCCGTTGTAGTTGCAGTCGCTGTACTGCTTCTTCGGTGATGAAGGAAGACTGAGAGCCCTGGCCGATAAGAACTCTAAGGAAGTAATCACAACCTTTCCAATTGGTCTTTACCACCGCTGTTGCTAACAATGTTTTGTTATGTTGTTTGTTCGCAGAAAAATTCGTTTGCGGCAGTTGAGGTTGCCTATCTAAGTGCGAAATGTGGAGTAGTATGTGGTGACGCTGATGACATATTTGACAAGTCTTTCCTGACGGACATCTTGATGTTTCATGATTTGGCTTGAAACAATTTTTACACAATTTTTTCCTTTTGCACAACCTCTTTCCTTTGTTTGACTGGCATTTGAATAAATGTACTGCAAGTGTGAAGCCAATGCGCGCCATTGCATGCGGAGTTACAGTTGCATAAAAATTCTTGATGAACCCCTGCTTTTTGTTAAATGGTTTTTTGTCCCTTTGAATATCCACTTTCTTCTTCTTTTCTTCTAAATTGTCCAAAGCATGGAATTTGTTCTCCAGGAACGTAAAAAATTGTTCAGAGGTTGCAAATCTTTCGGTTTTTTCAAAGACTGTTCGTACGCCTTTCTCGTTTCGTTGTCTAGTTTTTGCGAGATGATGTACAGTATTATAGGGTCCCAGCTCTCCGTATCGATGTTCAGTCCCTTTAAGGCATTGACACACTCCATCGAAGTATCGTGTAGTCTTTTCAGATTTTCTGCAGATTCAAATTGGCACTCCTTTTGGTTAATCAATGCTTGAATTTGCGCATTCACTAACATTCGGGTGTTCTCGTATCTGTTTACCAAAGCTTCCCTTGCCGTCTCGTAGTTGCTGTCCATTATCTGCAAGTGCTGAATGATCTTGGCTGCTTCCCCCGTCACGTTTGTTTTTAGATAATGCATTTTTTGAGCATTCCGAAGCTTATCATTTTTATGTATAGCTTGCTCAAATAAATCAAAGAATGACTTCCATTGTTTATAATCACCATTGAATGTTGGTAACTTTAACACGGGCAATTTCAGCTCGTGGTGCGTATTTTCTGTAGTGCCGTCTTGCCTCGTACCAACTGCATGCTTGATCTCAAATGCATCAATCTTCTTTTGTACATTCACCATAATATTTTCGTAAATCTCCTCTAATTCTTCATGCTCGTTCATGTAGTCTTCATCAAGTATTTCTATTGCCTATTCTATTATGTCGTTATGCGTTCCAACTATATTCTCCCATTGGCTTTGCATTGCCTGCTGTTTATGGAAATAGTATGCTTTTGATGTCTGCAATGATTTCTTTGAAGAATGCTTGTTTTTGCGCTTCTTGGCGTTTCATTCTTCTTTTTTGCTCTTCATCTTGCTGATCCTTATCGTCGTTCGGTGACTTTCTGTATCCTGATGTTGAGGGCGTAGTTATTGGCCTAGCTGTATCCGAGTTGTCAACTAGTCCTGCTACTCTTGGTAATGGATTCACGGTCTGGGCCTTAGATTCTTCTTCCAATACCTCCCTCAGCTTGTCTTCTAACTTATTCCGTATTGTCGTCATCGTTGCTTCTACTTGCTTGTAGAAGTTGGCTTCAATGTATGGATGCTTTTCGCTGAAATGCTCGTACTTTCGTATTTCTTTATCTCCGTTCTCAAACTCCTTCCAGTGATGGTCGAGGTCATCTAATCGTTCTTTGATGAATCCCTTTGTTCGTCTTATTTTGGGTTCTTTCGTGTACTTTTCGGATATTTTCTTTATCCATTCCGCTCTCTCACGTTGTAGTTGAACCAAATCGTCTAAAATCGTCATTTTTATCTCGTATCTCGTTTCTTTTTCTATTCTCCTAGTCGTAGTTCAGTAACTCGAAGGACCAATTATGTTGATATATTATTATGTCTAACTAAGACCACCTTACCACTGGTTGTCGTATTCAAATCCGACGTAAAATTTTATTTCACACATTTTTATAGTATAAATTATGCTGACACGCATACTAAAATTACCTGATCTCTTATTACATAAAACTTAAAATACGTGGGAACTGCTGCTGACTCGGCGGCGCTGAACAAAACTGATATCAATGATAAAGAGTTTCCCGCGGTGTCTGTTTCCCGTAAGGTGCATATGTACGCAATTGTACACTCGTATATTTTTTTTTTTTTTTATTATTGTCATGAACACTTTCACTCTCTATGGCGATATTTTAGTGTGACCGGCCACTACGAGGAAGCACTGGCCTTTGCATATCCAACACTAATCCGGTTCGATCGGATTTTTTAATCAATTTCTTAACAGCGGCACAAGATGAACGGTTATATGTATTTGCAATGCGGCAACCGCGTTGGTAAAATTTTCCTCACTTCGAAAATGGTGCTATATATGTCAGTGTCACCAGTGTTTGGACCTTAAATGTTGAGCTAGGGACAAACAATTTTCTGTGCCAGCTTTCCGGAATTCAAAGTAGTGCAAGCGTAAACATTTACAAACACGTCCACTTTTAAAAAAAAATGCTGCAGAGATTACTGTCAGTATTTTGATATCTTTGTGAATGTCGTCATTGAAAACATACCATGGTGCATAGACTATAGTTCGTAATATTTGATGCCGATTAAATAGGTGTTCCCCAGAGGCGTACGTTCATATTGGTTTGATAATTATCTTGTATATTAACAGTTTGTTGTCTGAGATAGTACCGAATTTCTTTCCAGCATCCAATAGAGTTGTTTAAGTATATCCTTGATTTGATTACGTTTGTTGTTTTCAAGTTAATTTTCCCTCTATGTGCATTCCCAAGTACTTAGCTTGTTTGACTCAAATCACTGTTTTGTCGTTGATTTTTACATTGTAGTTGGAGGATTTGTTATTTTTCTGTGGTGTAGTGATGTATGTGCCTAATTCTTTCTTTTTTTTTCGTTTCTTTGTATGCCGCATTTTTTGAACCAGTTGGACAATTCATCTAAGTGATTTTCAAGTTCGGTGACCGCCTGTCTCAGAATTTTGTGCGAAGTAAGTATTACTGTGTCACCTGCAAAAGTGGAAGGCGTTGGAATGTCGGATGTATACCTATATATGAGATATAATAATGGTCCTAGGACGCTTTCTTGAGGTACTCCAGCTTCTACCTTGTAAAGAGTTTAGTGCTCGTCTCTTTATTGTACGTAGAAACAGCGCTCATCAATATTGCTTTTAATAAGGAGGTAGAAGTCAGATAGTAGTAGGAGTTTGCCAAGCATTGTCGAAAGCCTTCGCTATGCCAAGGTAAATTGCAGTGCTATAGCTCAGCTCATCTAAGTGTTTTGAAATCTTGCTAATAATTCGGTATTTGTTGTACAGTTGAATCTAAGTCTAAAATGTTGGCTGGGAATTATATTAATTTCATCCATTGATTGTTGTAGTTCGTCAATTAAGATTTTTTTGGCATAGGCAATTCTTTGCGCTTTGAGGCAATTCTTTTATTATTTATCCAGTGAGATCATATCATATGCTTGCACATACAATGCATTTAAATGGCACCATTCCGATCGGCCACGAGCAAACTTAGCTGTTTTTTTTTTATAATTTGCGCACGCCAAAGGGGATATGAATACCCTTATACTATTACAGGGTACGGGCGTGGCGAAAAAGAGAGAGAGAGAGAAAGACAAATTTGGTGCAGTGGTTTTAAACTCAGGTGTTATAAAGTTTCTGTAAACTCCAAACAACTGGGGAGCATTTTTGTTTTGCTTTTATTGTCGTTGCTTATGATTCAGAGTATTTTTTTCCGTCCTCCTGGTGTCATCATCACGATCAAGTTCCATTTTCAGCTATATGACTACCCTACTGCCAGTGTTGTGCCTTCGCAGTAGAGTTGACTTAGCTTTCGCAATTGATCGACTTTTTATTTATTTCATGCGAAATAAATAGATGATTCTGGGCATCAGGATTTAAACCGTGAACCAACAGTGTGAAAAACGATGATGTTACCACTACACCAATTAGCTGCTCGTCATCTCAAACTATTATACACTCATGCGAGCATAGTCAGAATCCTGACAATCCACCTGGTCATCCGAAACCACACTCATGTGAGTGTGAATAATAAGTAAGCTAGCGACGCCGTCCATCCTCTTCGATTACTTACCTTGTCGCGGTGGGGATGCTCAGTAGGATTTAGTGATTCTGGAGAGCGATTGTAGTAGAGTCACCCAAGCTGTAAGTTCCCAAGTGAAAGAGTAGTCAACCTGATTCCAGTGGCGGTGTGAGCAAATAGTAAACCGTACCCAAGGATGCAAGGTTAAGGGTAAAATCAGTCGCTAACGAGTTCCTTCAGGTGCCCTGACGAGGGCCTGTCGTAATTTCCCTTATCGTAGTAGAACCGGCTATGCAGCGATGGACATATCCCATACTGGCTTACTTGTGGGACTTAATATGAATAACAATGCCAATTTAAACACAACTAAAAGAATACATGTATTTGAGACCGGTTCTCCTTTATAACCGGATGGCAGCACGGCGATTAAACTGTCTACCGGTAATACTCTAAAGGTATTGGCCAGCAAAAGGATTGTGGATTCACATGGTCGATCTGCTGTCAAAAACCGTACGGAGCCTAGCAAAGGTATTTTATAATCCAATAAGGAATCTTCGGGTCGGGTTGTAGCTCCAGCTTACGACACGTCGCTCCCTCCAAACCGACATACAAAGGTAGTCGCTATGCTGGCCGTATTCTCTGAAAATTTGGCATTATTCCGGAGAACGAAATGAATCATAGGGTGAAAACTCTATTAGTTTTGGGCTAAAATGAATGTCAGTACCGAACCCAGTACGACTACTAGAGTCTTCACCTCTAACAGACAAGGATCATTGGAAGAATCCGGGTCGGATTCTAAGAGACCTAAGGTGCACAACACCAGCACCTCATGCAGGCCGTTAAACGTTACTTCCAAATCGTACAGCTATGTCGCCAAAGATAGATTTTTACTGGCAGTCATCGATAAAAATTACATCGATGGAACAATCACCCACCTCCCAACTGTCGTGACGGCGGTTGACATCAAGGCCATGTCAAGCTGATCGCTTGTGCTGACAAGAGATCTTGTGATCTCTATAAGCTTGCAATCGACAAACTAGGGGAGGTTTGTCCTGGTACTTAGCTCGAGGTTGTAGTAAGAAAGGACATCCCATGAAGACCGAGAACTCGCACCTGGTTTCAGCCGAACCCTCCAATACGGAGGATATTATCTGAATCCTCCAAATCAGCAATCCGTCGCTTCTTACTCACAACTGGAAAGTCGCTTAGCTGGAGGAGCAGAGGGGCCCCTATATGTGCACGCTCATTATGATCAATAAGGAATATCTTGCTCCTTTGACGAAGACCGAAGGCGTGATATACTATGGGTTCGATGCCATTACCCTGAAGGTGAACAAAAAGGACGAGGTGGATGTTGACAAACTTCCTCCCCATCCTTGAGACCCTACTATAGGTAACAAAAACCCTGAGACATCAATCTCCTTCCCTTCCTTGGAAGGTGGTGAGTCTCAGTCGACCGTACAACCATCTTTAGTCGATGACGGTGCGCTATCAGACATGGAGATGGGCGATATTACAGACAAAATACGTTTGAGTTAAGATGACCCTCTTGGCTTGTCCTCAGACTTGGAGGGCTTGAATAAAACTGTGGTGGAAGTTTCTCTGCCTGATTGTAGCAACAATGCCTCAGTTAGTTCGGATTAACCTCCCTCACTCCAAAACGGTTCCGACTTTCTTCTCCGTCTCTCAAAGGAAAGAGAAGATATTGTTTTTATCCAAGAACCTTGGGTTGTTAACAATCTGGTTTGTGGACTCAAGACTCCCGTAGTGCTGATAGAAACAAGCAAGCGCTCCTACTTTCTAGTATCAGCTTATCTCGCCCATGATATCATAGACCCTCTTCCTAGACCCAATATGATAAGACTGGTCGCAGACGCTGAAAGATGTAAAACTGAAATCATAGTTGGCTGTGATGCTAATGCTCACCACTCCTCTTGCGGTAGCTCTGACATCAACGAAACCTAACCTCATTTTGTGTAACATCGGTAACGAACCTACATTTATAACTAGAAACCGACAGGAGGTTATAGATATAACCCTTGTCTGTGACAATATTAATCAAATGAACAAGAACTGGAAGGTATCTGGTGAACACTTTTTCTGACCACCGATACTTTCAATTTAGTTTTGACGCCGATCCTCCACGCATATTGATTGACAGAAATATAGGGCTCAAATATAGGGAAACTTTAAAAAAAAATTGGTTACCTCTGATACTCTAGAGTCCCCGAGCAATCCTCAAGAGCTTGACTGTATGGCTAAGGACCTTACCTTGACCCTCAATAAAGCGTTGTCTTCCTCTTGTCCTTTAGTTAAGGTTAGAAGCAAGAAAAAACCACACCGGTGGATCTCTGATCGAGTACCACTTAGAAATACGTGCAGGAAACTTTTCAATAAAGGCAAAAGTACAAGAGATGCATCTGACTGGGATTCGTACAAAGAATCCCTAAAAACATATAAAAAAGAATTGAGGAAAGCCAAACGTAATTCTTGGGATTCTTCTATGGCAAAATAGAAGAATCTTCTGAGGCGTTTAGGCTGTCTATCATCATTCGGCTGATTGATATCAATTTGCGTAGCAGTACTGACACACGCCGAGCCGCGAACAGTAGTTCCGCGGCTCAGCATGCATACTGTAAGGCAAATCAGTAGAAACAGCATTGCATACGTTACTCCACGTATCGTAGGGAGTACACCATGGTAGCTTTCCTAGATATAGAAGGCGCTTTTAACAACGTCTGCTCATCTGCGATAATCAGAGCACTGTCAAATCTGAAGATAGATAGCTCACTTGGCGAGCTTATTAATTTATTTCTTAATAATCGGATTATCAACTCAAAGCTGCTTACATATCCTCTATCTGTTAGAGGATATGTCAGCAGGGGTACCCCTCAAGGGGGCGTCCTATTCCCACTTCTTTGGAATCTGATCGTCCATGAACTATTGACAATCCTGAAGGCTGAGGGTTCTGATGTTATTGCCTATGGGGACGACGTTGCTATAGCAGTCTGTCGTAAACACCTCATTACCTTAAAAGATCTCCTATAAAACGCTTTCAATAAGCTATCTAGGTGGACAGCTCGGTGTGGTCTAGGAGAGAATCCCCACAAAAGCGAACTAGTCCTCTAAAATCCCACCTATTGACCTTCCACCCCTTACTGGAACAACCTTAATTTTCTCCAACGAATTAAAATATCTAATATATATATATATATATAACCATGGAACGATGGAACGATCACATATTCGAGGTCGCCAAAAGTGCTGCAAAATGTCCCAAGACTGTTCTGCATATTCTTGATAGGGTACAGAAGCGCGCGTTAAAACTTATAGGCGATAGAGGCATTGTGAATCCATACATTCACTTGAACATCGGAGAAATGTCTTCTGTGTCTCTGTTTTATCGTTTTTTTTTTTTTAAATAATAAATGCTCCTCCCCTTCAAAATTCCACCCACAATACGCGTCATGCTTCGAGTGCACATCAGTTCACCCTTAAGCTCAATTTCGGTCTTACTGTCCAATATAGGGATTCGTTTATAAACCGAACGACACGAATGTGGAATAATCTACCAGGCTCTGTATTTCCCCATCACTACAACCTTCAAACATTCAAAGCCAACGTGCACAGGCTCCTCCTCTGTTCCTCCTCCCTCTTTTCCTAACGACCGTGCCCTGAAATAGGTTAAAGAAATTCATATCCCCTTCGGCGAGAGCAGATTACAAAAAAAAAAAAAAAAAATTTAAAATATTTAGAGTTTATTATCTCTGAAACTATTTGCACCAGTGAAATAAAGTAAGTTGCAAAATTTGTTATATTTTTATAGCTTTCAAATTATTTTTATTTGAAAGCTTTAAATAGACAACTTTCCTTGAAAAATAACAACAAACCTTAAATCGGTTTTTTCTAAAGTCAAAAAAAACTTGGTCTGCATTTAAAATACCGTTATTCTCCAGGAATTTTATTTTTTTATGTTTTTTGACTTAGTTTCTTCTTTGTTCTGCGAGTGATCGGAAGTCAAAATCGTGAAAAAATAATAACCAGAATGGACAAAAACAAACGTCCGTTGAAATGAAAAAAAAATTGTTAAAAAAAATAGGTACGAGGCAAATTTCGCAAATTTTTAAAAAGCCACATTCTACAGTGCATTATATCATCAACATGTACAAAAAAATGCCTTTTTAACAAGGCCAAGTGGAAGTAGACGCCCAAGTAAAATTGCATCTTTATAAACTAAACGACAAATTGTACGCACAATTAAGGAAGAACTTAAGTGAAAATAAAATTGTTAATGTCTATCCAGAATCAGTCCGAAATTTGTTACATTCCGAGGAATACAGAGGATTCCTCGAAATGAGCCCCTATTGTCTGCTAGGAATATGAAGAAGCGATTGGAGTATGCAGAAGAATACATTAAAAAGCCACCAAAGTGCTGGACCTCCGTTATATTCACCGATGAGTCAAAATTCAACATTTTTGGGTAGGATGGTGTGGGGTGCGACGGGAGCAAACGGCGTGGGTTTATGGAAAGAACGATGAACAAATTTGATTACCTGGTCATAATAAAAAACAATCTGCAACTTACTGCAACAAAACTGGGTCTCGCCGAGAATTTTTGCTTTGTCGATGACAACGACCCAAAACATTCCTCACTGTTAGTTAGAGAATGGCTGTTGTACAATGTCAAAAAGTTCTTCCCCATCCACCCCAAAGTCCCGATTTGAATCCAATCAAGCATTTGTGGACTCATATGGAAAGAAAGTTAAGAGAAAAAACCGTCAAAAATAAAAATGAGCTAAGAGTAGAGCTTCAAAGGGTCTGCGCTACAAAAATTCCAGATATTATCAGGGACCTAGCGCTTTCAATGCCAAAAAGGCTTCAAATGGTCTTGGACGCCAAGGGACACCATACAAAATATTAATGACACCATAATATTTAATGAAAGTTTTTTTTAATGAATTTGAAGTGTACAAGTTTTTTTTGGCTTTGTGAAGAGTGCCTTTTTGGTTTGTTCTTATTTTTTTTTGTATAAAGTTATTTATTTCTAAAAAATAAAGACTATTAAAAAGTCAAGAGAAGAAAGTATCTACTGATTTTATTCCACTTTGTTGTCGTGCTTCGTTCTGGAGATAATGCATAATGAAAGTTGGTTGGTCCGGTGTACAAGTTTTTTTTTTTTGGTTCACTGTATATGGTCTTAACCAAATCTGGACTGATATTAACCAATACGTTTTTAATCGAACAACGATTGTGCAATCTTCAACATGTTGCAACTATGTGAAAAGACTAAATTTTCAGTTTTCTTACAATTTAATGCAGCACTGTATTTTTTATGTATTTAAACATAATTTTGTCCCCCACATGATCATCTATCTTATCTTGGTGTGAAACTTACTTAGGGCTAAGGACGTTTAGAGTCGTTATCGGGGTAGAATTCGCTTTCCAGAAGTACCAGCCGTAGCGATAAAAATTATCTTGAGGAGGCTCGAAAAACCAAAGATTGCCCTATATAGTCTCTCCCTATTCTTTTTTACCCGTGTCATACGCCACTTCCCCAATAAAGTGTTGATGCTTTTTCAAATGGACCAATCGTACGTGGTTGGACCTTCTAAGCCGACGAAACCCGTCTTCCCCTGCTCCTGGCCTCTGGCTATACGCTATACCAGAGCCTGTATTTTTGCTAAAAAATCACTAAATCTAACTCCTCTTCCTCACAACAGCAATAAACACATCGTAGTAAGGCTACTAAAATGAAAGGAATTAAACATTTGTATAGTATCAGGTTACCTTCTATATGAAGACCCAGAATCCGCACCATCAAAATGCATAATGGAAGCGGTAAAGTAAGTTGAAATGAGGAGGGAAACCATTGTGTTAGATGCTAATGCACATCACGACTTACACATAAGTATCGACACATTTATTACTAAAAACCGACAAGAGGTTATAACCATTGTTATCTAGAATTCAATTTGAAAAGTCGCTTTCATACTCTGCTTTCAGTCTTCCGCAACCGTCGCAGAACAGACTGGGAGAAACATAATGCTATTCTCTCCGCTAAGCTGTCCAAATGCGTCCACACCCCACCGAGTACACAGTTGAAACTTTTACGTCGAATGAAAGTTTTAATTATTAAGATTAGCAGTAAGTTAGAATAAGAATAGTTAAGTTAGTTAAGCTAATTTTAAGCGTTTTTTGTCTAGCAATTAAGTTACAATGAATAAAAATGCATTAAAAATGAAAATGAAATGACACAGCTGAAACCAAACAAGCTTAACAATATTCTTAAGTCTGTCCATAATTCAGCATTCATGGAATACTGCCCAGCAACAAGAAATGAAGGTAGGCGAACGGCCGCCATAGCGGAGTGCAAAATCCAACAGCATTCTCAGAGCAGAGAAAACTTTAAGAGAGCCAAATCAACGAGGCTACCTCTGAACTGGGATCTATAAGGAGAGCTTAATGATACTTAAGAAAAAGGTCGAAAAGGCTCGACGTATGTAGATCTTGGCGCAATTTCTCTGACTGTATTGATAACACATCACAATCCTAAAAACTATGAAAAGTCTTCTTTAAAGCACCTACCATACCAAGAGTTCCAATTAATCCTAGATTCTGGACAGAATTTGAAGAACCACCGCTGAAGCTACTAAATCCCTGGCTGTACGCCTATCCCTGAAGATAACCCTGCTCCAGAGTATATTGTATGCTCACTGATCTTTTCCGACCTCATAAGTGAAGAAAAATTAAAGTAGACGGTTAAAAGTTTCGAACCATTCAAGTCTCCAGGACCAGACAGTATCTTTCCAGGGCAACCTCAGGTAGCCTTTGAATTATTAGACGAAACTTATCCTGCATTCTGAATACCAAGCCCTTGGAACTATACCAAGCACCTGGACCGAGGTGAGGGTGGTTTTCATACCCAAGCAGACATACCCGTAATCTCACTTACACTCCCGAAGGGCCTCAGACCGATTAGCCTGGACTCTCGAGAGGATTTTAGATCTTTAAGAGTGTCCATGGTGTAGTGTTAACATCATAGCTTGTCACGCTGCAGGTTCACGGTTCAAATCCTGATGTCAAGAATCATCTACATATTTATTTCGTATGAAATAAAAAAAAAGTCGATCAATTGCGAAGGCTTATGTCAATTCTACTGCAAAGGCATAAAACTGGCAGTAGAGTGGTCATATGGCTAAAATTAAACTTGATCGTGATGATGACATCAGGAGGACGGAAAAATATACTGTGGATCATATGCAACGACAATAAAAGCAAAACAAAAATGCTCCCCAGTTATCTGGACGCCACCCTTGGAGTTCACTTAAACTTAATACCACCTAAGTTTCAAACCAACTACACCAATCTGTCTTTCTCTGTCTCTTCCCCTTTCCACAAAAAAAGAAAACCTGTCCTAAAAAATTAGTATAAGGATTCATATCCCTTTTGTCACGTGCAAATTATAAAAAAAAAATTATAACATCACTATTGGGTGGCATTCATAGTATTCTTTCAAGAGAAACGGATGTGTTTTTTGGGTAGCTCTCTACTATATTTTGAAAGTTATCAGTTCTGCACACGAACGAACCTGAAATCGCTGAAATACTTTACTCATAAATAAAATAAAAACAAAGAAGTAAATTCGTTCTCTATTTTAAAAAAAAAAAAAATACTTTTATACAAAATGGTGCGTTTGGGTCATTGTGAGGAGGATCTGCCTCGTGACGGGGGATTACGCCAGCTGTAATCTCTGTTCACGAAAGCTACACTTTGATTGTAATACAATAAGCTATAAAACATATAAAGGGATGACTACAAGACAAAAGCAATCTTAGAAATGCCACCTTTGTCGGAAATCTAAAGATTCCCAGGAACCAATGGATTTGCAAGATCGTGCGCTAAAACGAGAGCTGCTTCCACTTCCACGTCTGCTGACAACAGAAATTATGGGCTAGAAAACAACATGAAGAAAATAAAAAAAAAACTGTTGAAAGAATATTCGGCAATGCGAGCATAAAGATAGAACTATAATAAACATGCAAGTCAAAATTAACCAGCTCGAACAATAGGTAATTGATAATAACATTGAAATTGAAAATGATCCGATCATTAAAGAAACAATGGAACTTATTTTTGGCTAGTTTACGAGTAAAAGATATTATTGATGAACTCAAATTAATTGTTCTAGTAGAAATAAATATTAAGAACGAAGAAACAAATTTGTACCAAATTAAGCGAAATTTTTAAACAAGAAAATTAGAAGAGGTGGAGGTGTGGCTATTTAAAAAAAAGGAATTTCTCTAGAGAATATTAATTTCAATACGTTCTTCTAAGAAAATATACAACTAAAACTGAAGATAAACTCGGACGAATTTGATTTAATCGCTATCTACCGCCCACCGAAACTTTATAGAAGAACTAGAAAAACAAATTGAAACTAAAAGAAGGAAGCTCGTCATAATGGGCGATATGAATATAAATTTAAATGAGAGTAATTGCACTACTGTAAATAACTATTTAAGTATAATAGCTTCAAGAGGTTTGGCAAATATAATGACGGCTAATACCAGAGTTGATTTGGCTAGTGAACGCAGAAGCAGAATTGATAACTGTCTAAACCGATCGAAAGATGAAAAGATTATATCTGCGGTGATTGGAAACAGCATCTCACACCACTATTCGCTATTCTGTGGTCTAACAAACAACACTACTAACGGTACACAAAGTGATGATATGTTCAATAAGATAAATGTGTTTTTACCACGGAAATGTTCTTTGAGTTTATTAATAAAAATGGACTTTACTTCCAGACTTAAGAATAATGAGGTATATGTAATAGTAAAATGAAAAAAAAAACCACCGAACTAAACGTTATAAAGTTCTTTATTCGAATGTACTTTGACTTTACATTTAAGAGTATTTATGCTTTTGTTATTTACTTTAGGTTTTTGGCGCGAAATACAATTTGCCAATGTATTTGTTTCATATATTTGGCGGATTTTGTGTACAAACGAATAAATGAATAAATTACAAATGTATTAACAAAAACATAGAATTTAAACTAGTTGTGTTTGTTTTAATTTAATTTTACTTTTTGAAGAACTGTCAATGTTGATGACGTCACTCTGCTATTCTTGGTTTTAATCGCCAACAAAATGACACATTTTCAAAGTGGAAGCTGGGATTAAATATTACAAAAAACAGACTTTAAATACTTTTATGATGAACTCTTAAAGAAGCTTATGAAAATTTAACATTTAAAGCAACAAACAAGAAAAGAAGCAGCATTAGCCCATGGATTTATAATGAAATTTGCACTCTTTGGAAACAAAAAGATTCTCTGTATAAACGATGAAAGCATAATAAGATATGTATCCGATATGAGATTGAGTACAAAAATTTCCGGAAGCTGATTAACAAACAAATTCAAAAATCAAAATCTGATTTTTAACGAACCAAATTCCAGGAATTTAGAAAAAAAAAAAAAAAATACTTGGTATTTAATAAACGTATGCTTGGCAGAAATACAAGCAGTCTGGACGAAATAATTTGCAAAAACTTCAGAAATCAAATTAATGTTCACACGCACGCTAAATTTGCCACAACTGAAATAAAATATGTTGTTCACGCATGTAATGTAGAGATATATCACACTACAATTACACCTTCGGTACAATCGATATTTGTTGAAAATGTATCTAATAAGGAAATCCTTAAGTTACTAATTAATCTTAAAACAAATAAATCAAACGGAATAGATAACATACGTGCAAAAGACGTGAAACAAAATGCTGAAATACTGGCACCTGTAACATCGCAACTCATTAATCTGAGTTTGAACCAATCTTGCGTACCTGATAAACTAAAGGTTGCAGTAATTGGTTCAATATTCAAAGCCGGATCAAAAACGGACGTCCTTAACTATAGACCTATTTCCATCTTTCCAGCTATCGACAAATTATTGGAAGAAGTCACGGCGGATAAACTAAAGGATTATATTCATCACCACAGGATCATTAACGAAAACAAATTCGGATTCACAAAAAACAAAAACACGAATAAACTTAGTGCAGAATTTCCCAATTTAATCAATACCAATATCTTAATAAAAACCATAATATTCTCATTTGGTCATTTTCATAGATTTTAAAAAGGCTTTTGACACCGTATCACATGAAAGAATAATTGAGAGATTAGGAAACATTGGAATTCGAGGAGAAGTTTTGGAGCGTTTTGTCTTAAATAACTACAGCCAGTAAGAACCACTTAAGGAGTGCCTCAAGGCTCAATTTTAGTACCGCTGTTATTCGCAATACATGTAAACGATCTGTTAATAGTCCTTCGAAAAAGTGGGATTTGCTTATGCGGATGATACGGCCGGGGTTTAGTGGTAACATCATCGCTTGTCACGCTGTTGGTTCACGGTTCGAATACTGACGTCAAGGATCAGCTATTTATTTTGCATGAAATAAATAAAAAAGTCGATCAATTGCGAAAGCTTATGTCAACTCTTCTGCGAAGGCGTAATACTGGCAGAAGGGTGGCCATATGGCTAAAAAAAACTTGATGGTGATTATAACATCAGGAGGAGGGAAAAAATACTGTGAATCATAAGCAACGACAATAACAGCGAAACAATAAAATACTTCCCAGTTATCTGGACAGCCACCCTTGGAATTCACTGAAACTTAATACCACTTGAGTTTCAAACCAACTTCACCAATCTGTCTTTCTCTCTGTCACTTCCCATTTCCACAAAAACGCCCGTGTCCTAAAAATTGGTATAAGGGTATTCATATTCCCCTTAACACGTGCAAATTATAAAAAAAATAAAAAATTATACGGCAATCGCAGTAAGCCACAAAGATTTAACAACAGGAAATTATAAAAAAAAAAAAATTATACGGCAATCGTAGTAAGCCACACACTACAGTCGGAGTTCGACTTATTAGTCCGTTGGTGTCACGATTTTGGACTTGTTATCAATTCAAAAAAAAAAAAAAAAGTTCATGCATATCAGACCTTCCAGCGTAGTCAAAACCAAAATTCGAATTAAATTTCTTCAAACACAATGTCTGCACCACAACGCACAACAAGAACATCTGAACCTGAATGATGCTTACTCGTACACAGACATCATTGAAAACGTAAGAAGCTACAAATATCTTGGGGTAGAACTGGACTGTTTCTTCAAATGGGATCTACACTTAGCACAACTGTGTAAACGACTTCAGAGAGCTGTCTATGCCATACATCACCTAAGCCACTACACCAACTATAGTGTCCTGAAACAAGAGTGCTTTCGCTGGAGGGGTTTGTACTAAGATATGGTATACTAACATGGGGCAATACGGCTTTGAGCTATTTGATGGATGTGCAACGATCGCAGAACCAGATTTTAAAAATTTTATTATGCGCGAAATGTAGACCAAATTGGCGAAGAAATACCCAAACGCTACATTCAGAGCTAGGGCTTTTAAGTCTTAAACTATTTGAATTCACAGTTATTGAGGGATACAACTATGATCAACAATATAAGCGGCCTCTCGAACACGATGTTAACACCAGACGAAGAGCACAAGGTTTCCTGCAAACACCAAGATACAACAATTCATACGGTAGACAACAATTATTTATTTATTTATTTATTTATTTATTTATTTATTGAAGCTTAGTACACAAGCCTTAATTTAGAAAATAAGTTAACCTATATTTACTTTAACCTATTCTTTTTTTTTTTTGTTTTTATTTTTTTATTTTTTTTTTTTTGCTTATTGACCGGGCCCTAGGGCCCACACAATTATTCTTAAACTAAAACTTAAAACTAACATTTAAGGGAAGGGAAGTATGGGGAGTTGTTAAGAGGAGGTGTAGAGAGAATTTCTAATAGAGGATATACTGGAATGAAAGTTAAGTGTGTTCTGTGCATTGTTGGCCAGACGAGAGAACGTTACGGATTGACATTTGCCGACGTTAAGTTATAAGACGTTTTTGTCGCACCATGTGTAGAATGAATTAAGGTCGTTTTGAAGTAAGAGAGAATCAGTGGGGGTAGATATAGAAAAAAAAAATCATTATTTCATGTCATCCGCGTAAATAGACAGATCTGAGTCTTTTATGATGTGATCAACATCGTTTATTGTTAAGTCAAAAATCAATGCACCAAGGTGACTGCCTTGAGGAAACCAGAAGTGGTATTAATGGGATCAGAGACTGAAAATCTAAAGAGAACCCTGTACTGAAAAAGGGGGGAATGAAAAAGGGGGGAAAACTGAAGGCTTTAAGTTTAAGGTAAATAGTTTGGTGACATATTTTATCAAACATCTTGCTGTAGTCGGTCGTAATGACATCCACTTCCTTATCTTTCTCTAATGCTTGCAGTGTTTTAGAAACGAATTCGGTTAGGTTAGTCGATGTGGACCTACCCTTTAAGAAACCGTGCTGTTGCAGAGAAAAGATGGATTTGCAGTGAAAATAAAGTGAGTCATAGACAATGCTTTCAAAAAGCTTAGGTATAGAAGAGAGTTTGGCTATGGGTCGGTAGTTTGATATGTCATTTCTACTGCCTTTTTTATGGATGGGGAAAATAAAGGAGTCCTTCCATAATTTAGGGAAAACAGCTTGAGAGAGTGAGAGTCGAAAGAGAGTTGTAAGGGGCTGACATAAAACATTTACATATTTTTTTTACAAATATGGCGGGCAGACCATCAGGGCCTGGAGAAAAGTCATCCTTAAGTTGATTAATCTTTTCACGCACCATATCAGTCCCTATGTCAACTGAGACAAGGGCGGTTTGTGGGCAGTTCAGGTAGCTGAAATAGCCAAGAGCCGGTTCGTAAACGTGGTCAGAACACGATTGACTGAAGAAGGTTGCAAAGAGGTTGGCGATTGCTTTAAGGTCAGCAGATGATGTATTGAATAATTTCAGAGTGGGTGGGAAGCCATCGGTCCTTTTTTTAACATTTATAAATTGGTAAAAACGCCTAGGATCTGTGATTGGGCTTAATTGCATTCTGTCGAGGTATTGGAGATAGAGGGATTCGCAGAGGATGGAAAAGCGGGAATAACTTGCTGGTAGAATGAAAAATCTGAGGCCGATCTGGATCTCAGGTAAGTTTTCCATAATTTGTTTCTGATATTGCGAAGAGTACGTAATTGATTATTATACCAAGGAGGAGATGACGAGCAGTTTTTTCGCGGCAAATATGGAACAGATTGGAGAAGGCAGTCAAAGATTGCTGTGTAGAAGAATTCGAAAGCGATATCAATGGGGGTGTTATTCTTTAGAAAGAGGCCGAAGTTTAAGTTACTGACTAGGGTATTAAGTTTAGCGAAGTCAGCTTTACGGAAGTTAAAAGAAAGTGAGTTCTCTAAATCAACGCTAATGTTTGCATGTTCATATGAAAAGGTAAGAGCGAGAGTCTAGGGTAGAGAGAAGTTGGTTACTCGCGGTAACCAGGGAATTATGGGCATTGGATGAGAAAATGAGATCTAGCTGCCTGCCGAGGTTGTTGGTGATACCACTAATCTGAAAAAGGCCAGAGTCGAAAAGACGATCAGTAAGGAGGGTTTCCTTTTCTGAAGAGGAATTAGTTGGTACGAAGGATGATTTGTCCTTCGAAGAAGCCCATTGCAAAAAAGGAAGGTTAAAGTCGCCAACAATTATAAAATCATCGTCGGGATCTGCGGCATCAAACAGAGAATCAACTGCATCAACAGCCAGATGGTATGCTAGGGTGGGTTGAGAAGGGCGAATATAACAGCAGATAATGTATACGCTTCGTTTCGATACAGTTATTTTAGCACATATGAATTCGAATGAAGTGGCGTTCGAGATTTTAACGAGGGTTGCATCAAGACGATTATGAATGGCTAGTAGAACACCGCGGCCGAAGGCGAGGTCGTCATTAATCTGGCCATCAGCGCGAAAGACTTCGAAATCGGAAGTGAATAATTCATAGTTCAGAAAATTGGGACAAAGGTTGGTTTATGTTAGGGCAAAAATGTCGTAAGGAAGTGTTTGTGAGCTAAGATGCACCATCGAGGATTTGGTGCGAAGTCCTCTAATATTCTGGTAGTAAAGGGAAAGGAACTACGGAGCAATTCCGACTGAATTAGATGAAACGATTGGATGGGAATTAGGGACGAAAATAATTATTAAAGTTGCTGCGAGTGTTAAGATACGAGAGACGTTTGGAGCCAATATGAGAAGCAAAGGTCGAAAGGTCTTTATCCACAGTGGAAGAGGAAATATTAAGACTCTCATGAAAACGGGTGTAGATATTTCTCAGGGCCACAGGATCGATTGGGAGGCCGTCTTGTTGAATCGAAACCATGATATTCGTCTTTGTTTTGCCGTCGATGTACACGGAGTCGGGCTTGTCATATAAATATGCAAGGTAAAGGCGAACATTTTCAAAAAGCCGGTGATCACGTAGTCTTGACATAATATAGCGGCCAGCGAGGTCATTAATCGCTGACGTGGGGTCTGCTAATTTAGACGTGAGTTTAACGGTGGGAGGAAACAGTGGATCAAAAATAGAGGGTGCTGCGGTAGTTGGCGAGTCGACGGAAGAGGGTGTAGAAAAGGCGATAGAATTGTTAGGAGAGGCCGTGGACGAAGAAGGGGCACAAGTGCTAGGATAGGCTATATGAGAAGAGTTTGCGGATCTACTGAGGGTGGAAGAGGATAGGGGAGGATTGAGAGTGTGGGAATGAATGAAATTCGGGTAATTAGCAGAGACTGGTCTAATAGAAGGTGGGGTTTTGGATGTAGAAGGAACAGAAACGGGCGTCAGATTAAATGAGATGCGGCCACGTTGAAGAGTTGTGGGCCTGGGAAAAGTTAAGGAAGGGAGAAAAGTGTTCAGAGGATTAGTAGAAACATTGGTGATTTTGTTGCAGAAAGGAGAAGGCGGACGAAACAGAGGGGTGGAATTGGGGAGAATTCTCCTTTTGAAGCTCCAATTGGGGTCTGGTCTAGGTTGAAGAAGGGAGTGAGAAGAATTAGAACTGAGTTTACGTTTAGGCTTATTATTAAAATTAGATTTACGATTAAACTTAATGTTGTCAGCTTCCAGGACCTTGGGATTAACTCTCCTCATACTTATCTTATCCAGGGGAAAAACATTACCAGATGGGTTGAAGAAAAGCCATCCGTATTTCTTGGGAACTTTGAGGCTGAAAGAGCTGGATTTCTTGGCATTTGATGGGGTGATTTTCATACAGTCATTGATGGTGATGGTGAAATTTCGTTGAAAGAATTGTGTCATCCAGACGGTATCTGCTAGCCGAGAAGCTCTATTAACTATGAAATCAATGTAATCATCGGATTCGCATTTGTTGCCGATTCTGAGCTTGTCAAGCCTTTGATTCCATTCGGAGAGGGTCCATGTTGTTCCGAGACGCACAATTGTGGGAGGGGGTTGCAGAGCAAATCATGGAGCGGGTTGAGAGAGGAGGTTATTTTGTGGTGAAGATAGAGGAGAAGAATGTGGTTCTGGTGAGGTGGTGCACGCAGATTCTAACATCTCGGCGAGAATCGAAGAATTATATACAGAACTGGAGTGCGGCGGAGGAATGTTGTCAATTTTGTTAGACGTAATTTTAATTTCTTCAGCAATGTCGCACATCATGACTCGGGAAGCAGCGACTTCATTGCCTAAGTCATCGATTATACGCGCTAAATCGAGAAAGCGTTGGTCAGCACTGGAGTTTTGAAAATGCTCATCTAGATCAGAACGAAGGAATTTAAGCAAGTTATTAAATGATGGTAAGTGGGATTCTAACGAAGACCTGACGCAAGACTTAATGTAGTCGTTTATTAAGGGCAGGCAGGAGTCAAGGGCAGATAACAAGTCATTTAAGTTATTAAGTGATAAAAGACTAGGGTTCGCAGAATAACTTGGGGGATTTTTTAGTACATCAGCGATACTTGTAAGCTGCTTGTCTATACTTTTTAATTTAGGTTTGAGAAGATTTGTAGAATGGTCTGTAAAGTTGCTCAATTCGTCAAAACATTTATTGAGCTCGTCGAACTTAGATAACTGGCCAAACAATTTTTTATAACAGAGTTTATTGTCCGACGTTAATGAGGCAATGGAGTCACTAAAACACTTAATGGTACGCATAAGATGGGACAGGAAATATTTACATTCGTCGCAGAAAAAACAAAAAGTTATTGGAGAACTCTTTGAGGTAACCGACAGCACGTTTGCTCAGTCCAACACACGTAGGGTGGAAAGAATTACCGCAAAGATCATTACACTGCACTAAACGTTGGTATCGTTACACGAACAATTCGAGTACCCGCAGAGCTTCGACATTGTTTAAGGTTTGGCGTAGGTCAGCGAGGAAGAGAAAATTTAGGGTGAATACAGTTTATTGAGCACAGAGCGCGATTAAAAGTTCGCAATTGCAAAACTAAGCAAAACGGATGAATATGGGGTAAATGTAGTTTGTTGGCACAATGACACAGTGCGCGATTGCAGAGTTAAACAAAACTGGGCGGAGGTAAAGTGACACAAATACGCGGAAGCAATATGAAGCTAGCGAAATAAAGTTAATAACCGAAAATTGCAAGTTGACAAATATCAAGAATTGCAATAAACTTACGCAAAATTAAATTGCACTTAATTTGTGGCTGGGAATGAAGGAAAAACACGTCCGACCAGTTGGAAGGTTGGAATATTATTGTCAGTTACAATTGCTAACGTTTTCAATAGACTACCCAGTGAATTACACAAAGTTTCATCAGAGGGCCTTAGGAAAAAAAATTAACTTATCTATTACTTTTTATTCTATTAAATTTCCATTACTAAATTTGTTTTTATATCAATAAGCACTCAAATTAATACTTTGCAAAATTTAAATAATCTTTAAAAAAAATCTAAATTTGTATATTTTAAAATTTTTTATATTTTGTCAAGAATACATTGTATTCATATAAAAACATATAAAAACAAGCTCTGCAGAAAAGCCTCTTAAGGGCAGATTCAACCTGTAAATAGTTTTAAGAATTGAATAAAAAATTGAATTAAATTGAGAAGGTAAATCCGTTGAGACAGCTCTGCACACAATCATTTACCCCATCGAAAAGTCCCTCTCTGTTAAGGTTTGACATAGCGGGAACTTTCAGTAACGTCAAAACTAATTCGATTATCAATGCCTTACGTAGGCTAAACATTTGCGACCCCATCTGCTGCATGATAGATCATATGTACGAGTACTCAGAAACAGAGTAATCAATGCTTTCTTCAGAGGCAGCACTAGATAGATGTTGGGGACTGAAGGTAGGGCCCCTGCTCGTTCTCCTTGATTCGGATGGGAGGAAGAGCGATGGAAGAAAAAACGAAATGTTGCTTCCTTAATCACGTCTTTATTTATCTCTTGAGGAAGAGGTCTTACCTCGTTGAAGGTTGCAGCAAGAAGACTTTGTGAAAGTTAACAAAATGGCTGAGTGGGTTCCGCTTTAACAAAATTATGTAGGTACAGAAGAGACCTCTAGCTTCTGAATATGGAAATAACTACTAGAAAATAGCAACTAGTTATTAAGCTACGTTTACACTTAAAAATTGCCGGCCGCCTTAAAGCATTGGCTGTAAAAAGTTAGAAATCTAATATTCAGATACTTTACACACAATTTCAGATTAAGCTACTTAATTCCGGAAACACCACTTCAGCTTCAATGATAAATTAACAAATTAAATTTAAAAAATCATACTAGATACTTAAATAATAAGCGAGCAATACTTTAAAGAACAGTGCAATAAGTAGATCTCATTTATACTTATCGGTTTAGAACTTAGGACATGGTAAAAAAGTTATCGAGAATTTACTAGAAATTTAACAGTGAGACAATATGCAAAGTTTAACTATTGGTCGCGTTATGACACAATTCTGTGTCCTAATATCTACGACGCGAACTCTGTTATCAATACCCGGATGAACTTTGATAACACGGCCTAAGCGCCATTCATTTGGGGGTAGGTTCTCCTCCTTTAAGATTACCAAATCGTCAAGTGCGATATCTTTCTGGGGATGTTTCCATTCGTATCGTTTGTTTAATTCCTTCAGATACTCCTCTTTCCACCGGCGACAAAATTGATGAGGTAAAATCTTGACCCTTTCCCACCTTTTAACGCAACTTATAGATTTTTCATCAACAGCTGGTTCTAGTGGTACGAGCAAAGGTCCACCTCGGAGGAAGTGACCAGGAGTCAGTGGAGGAATCTCTGTGGAATTTACAGACATGGGAGAAATCGGCCGGGAATTAAGACAAGCTTCAATTTTGGAGAGAAGAGTAGAAAACTCTTCGAAAGTAAACTTATTAGTACCCGCAATTTTTCGGAAATGCTGTTTAAAACTCTTCACCCCAGCTTCCCATAATCCACCCATATAGGGTGCGCCGGGTGGAATAAATTTCCACTCCAGGTTCTGGTCTTTGTATCTCTCAGATACATCACTGGATAAAGTTTTTAGAAATTGCTGAAAATCCTTTGATATTACTTTACTAGCGCCTACCAAGTTAGTACCGTTATCACAAAACAGTTTTTTAGGCATACCTCTTCGTGAAATGAATCTGCTTAAAGCAGCTAAAAACGATTGTGTTGTCAAATCACTGGTAGCCTCTAAGTGAATTGCCCGTGTGGCAAAACATAGGAAGAGACATACGTATCCTTTTGAGATTCGACAATTTCGTCCGGAAAAGCTTCTTATGATAAATGGACCAGCGAAGTCTAAACCTGTATTAGTGAATGGTGAAGAAATAAAGGTTCGTTCTAGGGGCAGGGCCGCCATAAGTTGAGTTTGTACTTTCTTTTTGTGTATTACGCATATTTTACACAACCGAATACATTTCTTCACTAAATTCTTCACTTTAGGTATCCAAAACTCGCACCGAATCCAACGGATTACAAATTGGTTTCCACCATGAAGTGTGACATCATATGCAAACTTCACAAGAAGAGTAGATATATAAGCTCGGTAGGGAAGTATTATTGGATACTTTTCCAGAATTTTATTTAAAGTCAACAAAGAGCTTTTTTTTGGGAGAGGCTCATTTTTGGAAAGGAGTAGATATTCACTGGAGAAATGCAGAGATTGAGTCATATGAATAATTAACAGTTTAGTGTCAGATACTTCTTTGTAGGTTAAGAGATGAGATAAATAAGAAAATTGATTTCTAAAACGAGGATGTGTTCTGTGGAAAAAACGCATTAGCTAACAAATTACACATAACGTTTTCGACCATGACGAAAATCTCTCTATTACAGTCTCAATATTGGGAGTTACTGTGGTATGATTAGCCTTAATAGGTCTCCGTTCTATGTCAGTTTCATCATATTGTTGTATATGATGTATGTATATATAATGCTTGAGG
This sequence comes from Pocota personata, assembly GCA_963082735.1. NCBI lineage: Eukaryota > Metazoa > Arthropoda > Insecta > Diptera > Syrphidae > Pocota > Pocota personata. The sequence continues at coordinate 171,921,012 of OY720429.1, read as the reverse complement.
CCATTCCGACAAGACCATTCCACCACAAACTGTTTGATTGAAGATCTATTGGTGGCAGACCCCTCGTGGCTAAATCGGCTGGATTGTCTGCGGATCGAACATGCCTCCACTTCGAATTGGGCACAAAGGTTTGTATCTTAGAAACGCGATTCCCTACGAAAGTTTTCCACATGTATGGCGGTTTGTCTAACCAAGCCAAAACTATGGAACTATCATTCCAAAGAAAGAGTTCTTGGTTCGAACATGGGAGCTGTTTGATGGTTTTATTAAACAGCCTTGACAACAACACAGCACCACAAAGTTCAAGTCTCGGTAAAGGAAGTACTTTAACAGGAGCAACCCTACTTTTGGCACATAAAAGATGAGATGACCAAGTTTTGTCGTTGTGCTGGACACGCAAGTAGAAAGTAGCTGCATAGGCTCTTTCAGATGCGTCGCAAAACCCATGAATTTCCAGCGGTTACACGTTAGGGGCTCAATTGGTCTGTCCCAGGACGTCCCATCACGCCAGATTTGCTGCATTATGATTTTTGCTGTAATAAATACAGGTGCCAACCAACCTGCAGGACCGAAGTTACTCTTTGTAACTGCGGAATCTCCTTCTGGAGTTTTAAAAAAGAAGTAAAACGAATCTTGCTTCGCATTCCACTGAATACCAAGTGTTTTTGAGATACTTCTGTCTTCCAATTTTAAGAAATCTTGATCATAAAGTTGTGAGGAAGGGAAACCCTTAATGAGATCGAAACAATTCGACGTCCACCTTCGACGTCCACCCTGCTGAGCTTAAGGCTTTATTTAATTCCTGTTGAGCCTGTAATGCCGTTTTAAGATCGTGGGCCCCAGAAAGGACATCATCGACGTAGAAATCGTTTTTTAGTATTGCAGAAGCGAAGGGAAAGGTGGATTTTACATCATCTACTAATTGCAATAGGGTACGTGTAGCCAGATATGGTGCACAATTGACGCCAAACGTAACCGTCTTTAGTTCATAATCTTGACAATCACTGTTTTCGAGTTTGCGAAACAGTATTCTTTGATAGGGTACATCCTCGTGATGAACCAAGATTTGACGGTACATTTTTTCGATATCAGCATTAAAAACGAATCGATAAAAACGCCATTTTAAAATCAAAGTCATTAAGTCGGTTTGTAAAACAGGACCTGTGTATAATACGTCATTTAAGCTGACTCCACTACTTGATGGATTAGATGCATTGAAAACCACTCGGGTTTTGGTTGTGAGACTATCAGGCTTTGTGACCGCATGGTGGCGGGCATATGTGAGTTGGAATAAATTGAGAAACGTTTTGCCTCGGAATATAAAGAGCATTGCGAGTTTCAGGACTATCAGACGTATGTAACAACGTATGATGTCTTTGTTTACATTGCATGCAAGTATGGACACTTTGGCAATCTGACGCTAAATGAGTAGAAGATAGGCAATTTGTGCAATATTTTAGAGAACTCACCTTTGAAATTCTATCTCGGATAGACATTTGGACAAATTTTGGACAAAGTCGGAGAGGGTGGTAACTTTTGCAAAGTTTACAACTGAAGTTACTGGTTTTTGTATGGAAAGCTCTATGTTGGTTCTCTCTTTTAGAGCTGGGAATTTGATTTTTGGGTGATTGACCCTTTGGTCTGGAAGAATATCTTATGTCAGACACAGTTTCTAGCACTCTGTATCTGTTGGTTAAGAACAGATTCATTTCTGTCTATGATGGAATATCGCGAGGGCTTTTAATTGATTGTTCCCATAAAGAGAAAGTCCGTTCTGGTAGTCGATTGGAACATAAGTAGGCAAGAATAGGATCCCAAGTATTGGTATCCACATTATGGGCCTTTAGAATTGACAAACAGTCATTGACCTCCCTTTGGAGTTCTTTTATATTTTTTCCGGACTCAAATGAAATAGACGGTAGGTTAAATAGATTCTCTAATTGGTTATTTACTAAAATTCTCTTGTTCTCGTATTGATCTGATAATGCTTTCCATGCTAACTCGAAATGCTCAGCAGTAAGGGCAAACTTGGAAACTATATTGTTAGCTTTTCCCTTCGTTTTCGCACGCAGATGAAACAACTTTTGCACGGAACACAATTTCTGATGGTTTATATAAACTGCTGTGAACATATCTCGAAATGACGGCCATGTTAAATATTTGCCATAAAAAGTTTCCGTGTCACATGGCGGAACCTTTATGCATGGAGCAGTGCTAGGAATATCAGCCAAAATGGTCTGAGTAGCATCTGATATATGCATCGAGCCCTTTGGTGGTCCCAGGGGGCTAGGAGTGTCAGCCGAATTATTCGGAATATTGTCTGACTCTTGCTCTGTAACAGATTGTGGCAGAGCACGGTGAGAAATGCCATATGGATTGCTCTGAGCATCATCCAGTTCAATAGAGTTTAGTTTCTTTGCACTTTCAATAATTTCACTTAGACAATTAATGTATGTGTTAAAGGATAACCGATATTTGGATTTTATTGCATCCAAATCATCTTCAGATGAGAGAATAGCACCTTTTAATATTACACCACAGATCTTTTACTTCTATTTTTGATGCTTCCAATGAACTTGAAGTTTGTTTAACTATAGGAATTTCTTCGAAATTTGTATAAAAATCTATCAGCTGATCGACAGCGATAATAAAATCGTCTAAAGCACTCATTTTGATAATAGAAAATGAATAAACTCACCCCAAAGGAAATTAACTAGGCACTTGCACGATAAAATCGTATATACTTGCAAGTACTAATTACTATCCAAATCACTAAACTTTGCAATAGTAAAATCACTTTTGAGAATAATATAATATATGTAAGATTACTAAATTATTATTATTTTTTTTTTATTATATATATACGTATATCTACTGAATAATAATGCACTGATCTTAAAGTTATGCACGCACCTGTTAAGCAATTGAAATTGCTAAGCTTCTGTTCTGATCGTTTATCTTCGTAGGGTATCGGTACTTCAGTTTCTTGTGTTTGGAATTGATGACAAAATGATTTTGAATGTTCTTCGTTGATAATGCTGATAATTATGATGATGATGATGATGATGTTGGATGATGATCGGTCTCGTACCGACGTAGCGGTGTGGTGATCTTGATGAATTTGTTTTTTTTTTGTTGATAAGTGATAAGCTTTTTAAAATGCTGGCGAATGCTTGTAGGGCCAGATTATGCAATATTAACTGCAATGCGATCGATGGTCGACTGGAGAGTCCAGTGGATATTGCTGTGACGCGATCGATGATGGTTTAGCCGAAGCAAGGGGAAAGACGTGAATATTTTTTGTTCGATGAGAGTGGATTTTGCTGATCATTGGAGATCGATGGAACAAAATCTTTGCGATGGGATTGTTGATCGATAAACGGCGGGAGATCTACATACATGTGTATATGTATAGAGATCTTTGCGTATGGTTGTTTGTTGAACCAAATGCAGGAACTTCGGGATGATCTTCGTTGATCGGTGGGGCAAGACTTAAGAATCTTGGTGATGCGATCTAATCAATGATCGTGGATGATCTTCGGTGATCGGTGGGGCAAGACTTAGGAATCTTGGTGATGCGATCCAATCAATGATCGTGGATAATCTTTGGGCTCAATGATTAGATGATCAGTTACAAAAAAAAACATTTTTTTTCGTAAATATTATCTGGCTCGTGTGGACCAAATGTAGGGGACTGAAGGTAGGGCCCCTGCTCATTCTCGTTGATTCGGATGGGAGGAAAAGCGATGGAAGAAAAAACGAAATGCTGCTTCCTTAATCACGTCTTTATTTATCTCTTGAGGAAGAGGTCTTACCTCGTTGAAGGTTGGAGCAAGAAGACTTTGTGAAAGTTAACAAAATGGCTTAGTGGGTTCCGCTTTAAATAAATTATGTAGGTACAGAAGAGACCTCTAGCTTCTGAATATGGAAATAACTACTAGAAAATAGCAACTAGTTATTAAGCTACGTTTACACCTAAACAATAGATATTAGCGCACCAGGATGTACTTTCACCTCTGCTCTGGAACCTGGTTTGCAACGAACTTCTCCTAGAAATAGAGAACACTGAGTGTAACGTTGTAATTTACGCACAGGATGTCGCTAACTCAATATCAGACAAGTAGCCGTAGATACTTGCGGATGTCCTGCAATTTGCTTTAAACAAATTGGTCAATTGGACAAACAGCTTTGGTCTCAGTATTAACCCGACCAAGACCGAGCTAGTAATGTTTACTAGGAAACATAAAATTCCCTGTTTTACCCCTCCCAAACTGAAAGGACCCACTCTTAGACTCTCAAATAGTGCTAATTATTTGGGACTAAAGCTCAATTGGAGAAAAACTATAGCTGAACGTGCCAGAAAATCCATGGTTGCGCTATACTCATGTACATAGAAAAGCGGAAAAATAATGCGTTCAAAAAGGTTTCCTTAAAATTAAACAAAAAAAAAATTTATTAATTTGAAATTAACAAAAATACCGATTAAAATAAAACATTGGAACTAAGTTTTCTTAAAACCATAATATAAGTATTGAGCACCCTTCAGGTCAGTTACTTTAAAGCATAATAATAGTATAGTCTTAAGTTTATTGGAACAATAAATTGTGTACAAGTGGATAAATAAACAATAAAAATAAAAAAAAACATAAAAAAAGCGGTAAGGTCCACATGTAGCTTTTAGCTAAATATAATATATATAATATATAAATAGCCAGGCCGAGTCTCACATATTGTATACTAGTGTGGTGAACCGCCCTCTAGAGAAATTCGAAGCTGAAGTTATTGGAAAAAACCCAATGAATAGCATATCTTAGTATTACCGGTGCACTGAGAACCCTTCCAACAGCAGTGCGTCAAACCATGCTGCACCGTGTTCCAATCGACATAGTCGCAGGACAACTAGCTGCCAGCTCAACAGGCGTTGTGAACCATCCACCCTTACTTAAATAGTGGCAATACAATGGACCTTCGGTTGGTTTAAGTGAACCTCATCGAGGGCAACTCCTAGCCAACTAACCAACTTAATTTTCTGACGGAAGATAGGTGATTAGTGAATATTTTTACTCCATGATATGAAAGGTTACTAAAAATGTTTATGATTTTGTTTGGACTATTTCTCAAGCAAGGGCCATTTTATAAAACTTACAGCAATTTATGTGACTGCACTTAAAGCAAAATGAAGGCTGAAATTACGCAACTGTAATTCTAATCTATCCATATTGTTAAGGGATTTAAAGAATCAAAAATTATTGCTTAAAAAAAATAGTCGAAATCCGCACAGATTTGGAACAGATAGAGCAAAATGAAAGCGATGGTAGCAAATATACAAGCACCGCTATAACTACAGAATTGTAATCAACATGATGAGAGTAACAGCTGCTATAACTGCACCAATTTTCTTGAGACACCCTACATATTTTGAGCTTTTTGTGGAAATAGGCAACATGAACGAAAATCTAAATGTTTTTTGGCGAGCGAATGTAATTTGAGGAGAGAATAAAAAATTTTCTTTGAGGCTATTCTGTGAACTTCAAAAATTGTGACTGGTAGATAGCGGGTGTAATAGCGACTTGTTCAAAAATCGTACAAAAAACTTGACGATTGCGATGATCGCTATACAAGAGCGTGTGTCACAATGCTGTAATTTCAATAAATATAAAATTATTATTTAGATAGCATTAAAATTGTGTATATAATTGCTCCATTTTTATAAATTGAAATTGATGGAATGATTCATGGAATCCCAAATTTTTCAAATAATATAAATTATGTAAATTGCAGTAATAAATAAACACGTGTATTGAAACCAAGCAAAACAGATGTGCTTAGGTCACCAGTATGAAACAGAAAGGAAAAATATACAAAAAAGTTACAATCCATCTACAACGGATCGTATGATACCCTACTCCCATATTTCAACTTACTCCTAATTAAGTGAGAGTGGCGTTACGAAATTTTCAAAACCGAAGCAATGATTTCTTTCTATACAGGGGATATTTCCACGATTTTAAGAAAATTTTATTACAAAATTATTGTGGCAACTCTTTATTAGCAGAAAGTGGGTGTGGCGCCTAAAATTTGCAACCAAAATTCATGGATTCAGACGACATATTCATTATAAGATTTAACTTTCACCTTAAATACCTTTGAAAAAGCAATGCGTGATTTTTTAAAGAAAACGCCCCCATAAAGTGGGTGTACCCATGTGCAATGCATGGATGAAGTGTAGGGAAAGTCAGAGTCTACATGCATAACAGAAAACACTAACTGAAAGCACTCGAAACTTCAAACAACACAACTCTGTGACGCAAGACTCTCCGCGTCGGCTGGCTAGCCGTAACTACCCCCAGCACTCACAGATTTTGTTTATTGTCAATTCGCGCTAAAATGGTCACTTACACCACCTCACAAAAAGCAAAAGAGAGAAGTACATCTCAGTGAATATCAGAAGTACCTACACAATACAGTAAAGTAGAATAACTGTGGTATACTCCAACACGGCCTTCCTGCTTATTCATCATTCTCGATGAAATAGAACATAACATCCACTTTAAACCATGACAATCAATTTATTCAGTATGTAATATTGTCGGTTTGATTACAAAAATAACGCATGAAAACAGTAATCTTCAAGTTTTTAAAATTCATTATCTTCCTTCTGCTAGTTTACATCCTTCATACTTGAAATTCTTCTTGCCGATCTTGGGAACCTGCATACATAGACATGATCAATTTTGACTCATCAAAAACATTGTTGTAACGTTTCCCAATGATAATACTGTACTTGTCCCCTTAACTCGATTTAAACCAGGATGTTGTAGCTCAAAGGCAATATTAAGCTTGTCTACACTCCTTTATCGGACAAAAATGCTCATACTGAAGAAAACACCATAGCTAAGAGGCAATACTATGCTCGTCTATGAAAATAATTCATCGAACAAACCTGTTTATACAAAACAAAACACCATAGCTCAGAGGCAATACTATGCTTGCCTATGAATATAATTCATCGAACAAACCTGTTTATACAAAACATAACACCATAGCTCAGAGACAATACTATGCTTGTCTATGAATATAATTCATCGAACAAACCTGTTTATACGAAACAAAACACCATAGCTCAGAGGCAATACTATGCTTGTCTATGAAAATAATTCATCGCACAAACCTGTTTATACAAAACAAAACACCATAGCTCAGAGGCAATATTATCCTTGTCTATGAAAATAATTCATCGAACAAACCTGTTTATACAAGACAAAACGCCATAGCTCAGAGACAATATTTGTCTTGAAAATAAAAATAACTTTAACTTGAAATATTCAAACATCATAACTCAGAGGCAATCCTTAGCTTGTTTATGAAACCTATCACTTATATTTTGTTTACAGTAGATACTAACCTTCTACTGTATCTACAGCCACATTATTTCCCTCAGCAATTAAACGAATTGCCTCCCTGGCAGCTATTATGAAGGCTTTGCCTTTCTTCCGCTTAAGTTTGTATCGATCGTTCTTAAGTATTTCTATGACTTCGTATGGTCCACGAAAATGCACCTCTAGTTTAGATTAACGGATCTGAGGGCTCTTGTAAACTACCTTCGACCCAATCTCTAACCGAGTCGGATTACATTTTCCCTTATTAAACCTAACCTTCATTCTTGTGGTATTTTCCTTAATGCGTTCGTCTGTCAAAGCGCGTATCTGCTCAACGTCTTCATAATGTGGTTCAATGTTAAGTTGTGAGAGTAAAGCACCAATTTCTGAAGTTCTGCCCTCTACGCCGGTGAGTATATTTAATGGTGACAATCCGGTTGCTTTATTTTTGCTGGTGTTCAACGCCAACTGAACACGTCCAATCCATATTCACGTCCATATTCGTCCTCATCAAATTAGCAACAGTATCTACATATTTTTCGACTTGTCCGTTAGCTCGACTTGTACCAGGCGCGATGGTATGATGTTCTATGACAATATAATTTGCAAAAGTTCCGAAACTCTTGACTTGTAAAATTCGTTCCTTTGTCACTTATAATCCTAGATGGTGTTCCAAATAGCATTATAAAATTATTTAAGTGGTTCACCGTTTCGGCAGCTTTAAGTGTTTTGCAGGGCAGCAATAGAACAAATTTTGTAAACGCATCCACTAGGATTAAAAGATATCGATTTTCGCCCTTCTTTCCTTCGTGAAATGGTCCCATGCAGTCAGCGTGGATGGTATGGAAAGGAATTGGTTTCTGTTCGATAGGATGAAATTCGCATTGCTTTCTTCCCGACGGTCTTTTGGCAATTAACCAAATCAAACAAGCTTCAATGAATTTCCTGACATTCCTTGACATTTTGGGCATTCAAAACTGTGTACGTATTTTTGACAGGGTTTTGTCCCACCCAATGTGGCAGTTGTCCTCATGGTAACGTCTCATAAGGGCCAGTCGACATTTTTGTGGAATAAACAATTTTTCACCTTCGTTCGTTTTGCGTTTTTCACCTTCTATCGTCTGCTCATCTTTCTCGTTGTTTTTCAGTGATTTCGGTAACTTCGGGATCAAGTGATTGCCCAATTTCAAGCCAATTTTTAATGGGTGGGTTTCGGCTTAGGTACTCAGCATGTTGCATACTGTTTCCTTTTCGGTAAACGACCTGAAAGTCGAAGTCTTGCAGGTATATCCACCATCTGGCAACTCGTGGTAACAAGTCCTTTTTGTCCTTTGTAGCTTTCAAAGCATTACAATCCGTGACGAGTGTAAACCGTATGCCTAATAAATAAGTGTGAAACTGTTTTATAGCATTTACCACAGCGAGTGTCTCCAGTTCATAACTGTGGTACTTGGACTCGTAGGGCTTGGTGGCTTGGCTGAATTACGCAACCACATGAAGAGTGCCATCTATCCGCTGAAACAGGACAGCGCCATACCCAATAGAGCTTGCATCTGTATGCAGCTCAGTGTGATGATTGGGATTAAAGATTACCAGCAATGGTCTTTTTGTTAACTGTTTAATGATGTAATGACTCGCTTCCTCGCATTCAGTTGTCCATTCAAATTTTGTGTTCAGTTTCGTTAAGGCAGTGATGCATCTGTTTTTTGCTGCAAGTTAACCAATCCCATGAACTGCCTTACTTCCTTTACATTCGATGGACTTGAAGAATCTTGAAGAGAACTAACTTTCGACATACCGGGCCGGTATACCATTGAACGAAATTTCACGTCCTAGGTATTCCAATTTTTTTTTTTGCAAAATATTGCACTTCTTGATATTGAGGGAAAATCCATTCTCAGTAAGTGCCTTAAGAACCATATCTAGTCATTCGATACCCTCCTCAACTGTCTTTGAGGGCTCCAATACGTCATCTAGATAAAGCCGACATAGTTTATCTTTAAGACCCCCTAGAGCTTTGTTTACGGCGCTTTGAAATACTGCAGGGGCATTGGCCAGCCCGAACGGCATTCTCAGGTACTCAAATTGCCCGTCAGGGGTGACAAATGCTGTTTTCTCGACCGAGTCTCCTGCTATTGGGATTTGGTGAAAACCCAAAGTCATGTCTAAGGACGAGAAGAATCTATTTCCCGATTACTGGGCGAGTTGATCATCTATACGAAGTAGAGGATAGCGATCTTTAACGGTAATTCGGTTCAAGGCCCTATAGTCTACACACATCCTATGCTGACCACTTTTCTTTTTTACCAATATAATTGGGCTAGCAAATGGTGAGCTACTCTCACGAATGATGTTTTTTTTTTCTTTAACTCGCCTGCTATCTTTTTCACAACGTTTCTCTCCGATAGAACCATACGATATGGCCGGTAGTTGACAACAGCGTCTTTTGTCAGATGAATTTCTAAGGCACCTGTTTTCACCTCTTTTGTTGGCATTCCACTTACAATGAACTCGGCATTATGAAAGTAAGGGAGTTCCGTAAGCTTATGTCCGAAATACAACCTATGATAATAATAACTGTCGTTTCTTCTGGCAAATCGAAAGATAATCAATTGACTTGTGCCACTTTTTCCACAACGAAATCCGCATAAGAAGGGAAACTTTTGCTTTTTATGTTTGCAACACTTCACAACAGCTCTATAATATTTGACGCATTTGAAAATGGCAATTAACGATGCCGACAAATCAGTCCAGGCATAAAGCTGGTAACCATGTTTGTCGTAACACGTTTTACCTCTTCCCAATAACGCCGCTTTAACTCTCGGAATAATATCGTAAGCGGTCATTTTATCCCGGTTTGCCCTCACCTGAACATCATCGCACCATTTGTTTATGTCCACCCTGGAATGATCCGGGTCAAAACAAGGAAAACCCACCGAGTCGTCCCGCTCCTGACATTGTGTTGCCTTTAAAATCTGGTTGATCGCATCAACCGTTATAACTAGTTGCTCAGGCTCTTTACTCTGCCCTCTCTTTTTTTCTTTTCCTCCCGGCATTTCAACACAATAATAATAACAATAACAATGGAACGCACTCACTAAAGCAACAAAGTTATCGACTTATCGACAGAAATTCACAGCTACAACTCCTTTCTTTGTATATATATTATTTTTTTTTTTTTTGTTTCTCTTGAGAAAGTAAGAGTTAGGAAGGGAACCACACAAACCCAAACCACCAACTCTACTCACAGATTTTGTTTATTGTCAATTCGCCCTAAAATGGTCACGTACACCACCTCACAAAAAGCAATAGAGAGCAATAGAGAGAAGCACATCTTCATTTCCCCTTCCTTCATATGCAGTGAATATCAAAAGTAGCTACACAATACAGTAAGGTAGAACAACCGTGGTGGCTGTGGTGTAGTGGTTACATCATCGCTTGTCACGCTGTTAATTCACGGTTCGAATCCTGATGTCAAGAATCATATACTTATTTCACACGAAATAAATAAAAAAGTCGATCACTTGCGAAAGCTAAGACAACTCTACTGTGAAGGCATAACATTTCATTCATTTTTAATGCATTTTTATTAAATTCATTGTAACTTATTTGCTAGACAAAAAAAACGCTTAAAACTAGCTTAACTAACTTAACTATTCTTATTCTAACTTACTGGCCCTATGCGGGCGCTCTAAGTTAAACCTAATACTTAAAACTATGTCTTTCGACGTAACTAACTTAAGATTCTTTATTTATTTATTTTATTATTCTATTGGCTATTACTACTAAGAAAAATGTTTAATCAAATGAAAAAACTTAGTATATGAACTTTTTTTGTTTTTAATGTTCTTATATATAAAACTTATAAACTACCTTAAAATAAATCTTAAGCTATCTTATTCTAAATTAGCCTATCTTATTCTACGTAAATTTTTTTTTTTGTTTTTTTTTTTTAATTTTTTTTTTTTTATTTTTTTTTTTTTTTTATTATTTTTTTTTTTTTTTTATTTTTTTTTTTTTTTTATTTTTTTTTTATCGAGTGCTGTTTTTTTTATGTTTTTTGTGTTTTTTTTTTTGTATTTTTGCATCCAAGTGCTGTGGATTTTTATTTTTTTTTTTTTTTATTAAAATATTACTTACAACCTATTTACATAACACTACCTAAACCTTAAAACTATGTAAGTCGGCCATGGACAACAAACAGCCAAACTCAAATATGCAACAGGCTACCCTGGATTAGGAGGAAACGACGAAGGAGTTTCCTCTCTTTTTCGGCTAGCCACCAAAAACGACCTTACTGACGTTGTACGTCATAAATATCGCGACCCGATACCGCCCTACTAAACCGGAGACGCTCCTCACTGCCGTGTGCTACGTCTCTGTCGTAGTTGAGTCGCCTATCCACAACTGTCCGAGCAACGTGGAAGATTAGCGGCACCGCCAATCTGTCCTGGATCAGACCTTTCTCATCAAAATAGAGGAACGCCTCTGGAGGAACAAAGCCGTTAAGGCGCACTCTCTCATAATACTCGTAATTGGGGTAATAAACCCCGGAGATCAGGTTGTTCATCGAGCTCATTGCTCTTGCAATGTGCCTTCGAATCAGCTTGATAACGAAATTATCCACTCTTATTAGGTTAGCATTGCTGTATAGGACCTCATTGGAATAGAATTTTATGTACTGGGACTCTGGTGTTCTGTACAAATGAAGGCAAGCCCGAAGGCAAGCCCTCTCAAACACCCGAATCTTTTCCAACAAGCTTGCTCCCACGTTGAACCACACGGGGCATCCATATACGAGCATGGGCCTAATGAGGGCCATGTAGCTGATTACCTTTACCCTTGCATCGAGTTGCTTGCTATAAAAAAGTCTCTTTGTAAGGGCAAAAACACCTTTGGCTCTGGCAAGAGCAGCATCTATATGTTTGTTAAAATATAGATATTGGTCCAACCAGAGCCCCAGGTATCTGACTACACTTCGACTCGCAAGTGGCTGTCCGTGCGGTCCAACTATTGAGAACTATCGCCAATTCTTTCTGGTATCCCTAGAGGCCCCAGACAACGGCGTCCTAAAAAGAATGGTTTCCGATTTCTGGAAGTTGATCTTCAACTTCCAGTCATCGCAATATCGCTGAATCTTATCGAAGTCACGTTGCAAGAGAATTGCAATGACCTCGATTTTTGGTCCTGATCTGTACGCGATCAAGTCGTCTGCGTACGCTATGGCATGGGGAAGTGATCCTATGAGATCGCTCGTGTAGATGTTGAAAAGGATCGGTGAATTAACCGCACCTTGTTGCAGACCGTTTTTAATTAGAAATGTTCCAGCAGAAGTCACATTGCCATTTGTGACGATGAACTGTCTACTGGTGAGCATGTTATGAAGTATGTACAGCAGTGGTTTGCTTATGCCCAGCCTGCTTAGCTTGTAGAAGAGTCAATCTAACCATACGGTATCGAAGGCCTTCTCCAAGTCAATCAGGCAGGCACCCGTGCATTGGTTCTTGCTTTTGTTCCATTGGATATCCGATACCAGTTTAGACGCGGCATGTATTGTATCATGCCCCGCCTTAAAACCGAATTGGTTATCCGGAATTATATTACTGTTCTCAGTCCACTTAAGCAGGGCTCTATTGATCACTTTCTCGAATACCTTGCTGATGTTCGGAAGGAGACTTATCGACCGGAGATTTGCCGGATTGGAGGTGTCCTCCGCCCCGTTTGGGGATGGGTTGTATCACTGCTGTTTTCCAATGCGCTGGATAATGTGCATTATTCAGCGTATTGTTAAACAGAGTGGTGTAAATGTCCACCGCTTCTAGAGGCAGGTGTCGAAGCACAATGTTCGACACTCCATCGATTCCTACAGATTTCTTAATCCTCAATGAGTCGAAGATCGCTTGGAGATCCACCTTCGATATGTACGGGGGATGTACCCTTTCATCGGCGATGACATTATTTGCCATGTTATCGTCATTGAACTCGGTAAAACCTATGTTCTCGGATCGCCATTGCTCTATATCATTTCGAAGGTAGAAGTTGTGCACAAGGACGCGATTTTCCAGGTCGTGGTTTGGGCAAATGGTATCATTCACCTTGTACACTTCCTGGAAAGTCGCTCCTATAGCCTCTACCTTCTGCGGATCTTCGATCACAAAGAAGTTGTCATCTTCTACTGCGTTATCTGGATCTATACCTGCTGTTATAAGTATTCGTCCATTGTTCGTCGTTCGGGGGATCTTAAGACACGGAAGGTCGTTTTGATTATTCCTCCGAAATATTTTATTTATTTGCGGGAACATACTCGGGTTGTTGGATTTTACAGCCCGAATTTTGTTGTTCCAATGCAAATTTACAGAAAGTCTGTAATTTTCTCTAATTAATTTTTGGAGGTTTTTAATCAACGACTTCAGCGTCCTAACCTCCGAGTTTTGTCTGTCAGTAAACTGTCTGTACAAGGTTTTTAGTCTCGACAGCAGTCTACTTTTGTGTTGGTGTAGTGCGTCAATTGTTGCATTGCCGAATATGTCTGCATTGTCAGTGTGTTGATACCGAGGTATCGTATTGTCCAAAGTTTGTTTAATTGTCTCGTCCATTTGTTTTAGGTACCAGTCAATCTCCTCGTTTGACAGATTCCTATTGGACGGTGGGTAGAGCGAATTCGAGGAGAGTGCTCTTGTCAAAGTTCTTGAGAAGCGAGCCCAACGCGTCCTACTATAATTGTAGGAGTACGTTTGGACAAACTCCTCCAACTCCGCAATTTCGTTGGGAATCGTTATTACGGCACTGAGTCCGCAATGGTCACTGTCATACATAAATGTGTGCAGGCAGTTTAAAGTTTGCATTCAGTTTAAAGTTCTTCAGTCCATGTCGGTCAGTTGTAACCGTACGTCAAACAGCATAAGATCCAGATAGGATCGGTTTCTGTTAAACGACGGACTATCTGTAGCTTTCAAATCGAGTTTATACTCGACACTGTGCCGACCCCACCAATTGAATAGTAGGCTCCTTCTAGGATTAGGTGTGTCATTTCCCCAATCTCTATGTTTGGCCTTTAGATCTCCGACCATGATGAAATAATTCTCCTCCGACTCCAGCCTTAGGAATCGAAAAAGTGTCTCGAGCTCTGAAATAAATAAAGTAGATTGAGTAGCTTCAGGTGCATAGAGTGCGACCAAGTATAGCCTCTTTCCACTACGGAGAGGGATGCACACGATACACGTTTCCAGCTCCTGGAACCTTCGCACTTCACCGCTGTACATTACTTTAAATTGCAGTTGCTTGCGTATGAAGATCGCAACACCTCCTCCTCGTGTGGAGTTGGGTCGGTCTCTTCTGACATTATTATATGTATTGTGCCCCAATTTGTGCTTCTGGGATAGCTTTATTTCGCTAACCATAAGCACATCAGGGGTTTGGCCTTCTAACAACTTAAACAATACGGCTCTTCGCTCGATCCTAATCAGTGAATTCACATTCACCGCAAGAATCTTCAAGGGTTGCTCCTCCATGTTCGTACCCATTACGACTGGAGGTGCGTTAAGCCCGGCAGAAGTGCGTAGATCTGGTCCACCCGCTTCGCCTGCTCCTGTACCTGACGTTGAAGCTGCTCCATCTGCCATTGGATAGAACGCAAGATGGCCAGCAAGTCAGTTTGAGCCTCCGGTGCTCTAGGCGCTGGGGCCTGGGAAGCAACCTTCGGTCTTTTCTGTTACGCCTTTCCCCGACCTACCGCCATATGGGCGTAGGTCACTTGGGGAGTCACGGATTGTGTCTGGATTGGTGCAGGTGGACGTTGCACTACAACCTTCTCCTTACGAACCAGATTTACTTTCTTAATATACTGGAACTTAGGACAACCCCGATAGTTTGCGGTGTGTCCCGAGTTCCTGCATAAAGCACACGAGAGCTGGTTCTTATCTGCCACTCCATCCTTACCCAGAGTGCATTCCTCTGCTTTGTGGTTCTTTCCACATTTGACACATCGAGGCTGCATTTCGCAGTTCGACGCGGCGTACCCGAACCTTTGGCATCGAACACATTTTAAAATGTTTTCGCTCCATCTTAATTTTTCCCAGGCGACAACCTGGTAGTCTAAGACTTTAATACTCCTTAGACCATCCAGCTTGTTATTGGGTGAAAGCTGAACTAGGAAGAACGGCAGTTTCCGCTTCTCCCTTTTTGCCTTAGCTGTGGTGAATGGCTTGACCCCTATGAATTTGAGTTCGTTGCACTCTTTCTCTTTAAGCAGCGCAAGGAGCGTCTCCGGATCAGTGTTTGCTGCTTTTCCCACTTCGCGGTGAAGGAGAAGAACTCCGTCGTCGTGTCCTTAATAATTCTTTAATTTTTTTATAATCTTCCACTGTATATGATAGCGTGTCTATTTTCATTTAATCTTTTAATAGAAAAATTCTTGCCTATGGCCGACTTACATAGTTCGATGGTATCCTTCAGCTCAATTTTGTAGGTATTAATTGGAGGCACCTTTGTCTTTGCAGTCGTCTTCTGTTGCGGTTCTTGCTGCGGTTGCTGTTGCTGTTGTTTCTGCTGCTGCTGCTGTATCTGTTGCTGCTGTTTCTGCAGCTGCTGCTTTTTATGCTGCTGCTGCGGTTCTTGCTTCGTTGTTTGCTGCGGTAGTTGTTGCAGCATTTTCTGCTGCTGTTGTTGTTGCTGCTGCTTTTGCTGCTGTATTTGCGGCTGCCTTTGTTGTTGTTGCAGCTGACCTTCTGGCTGCTTCTCTTGTTGTTGTGACGCGCTGGAGCTCCAGCTGCCGCTCTCTCTCTCTTCTGGCCATTTGTTTGGCCTTTATTTCACGCACCATTTGTTCCAGCCGTTTAATGCTGGAAGTCAGGTTCTCGACTTCTTCATCTTCGTGTTCTGATTCGGAGGACGCCGAAACGGCGAAGCTATTGTTGTTGCCGTCTCCAATGTAGCGGCCTTCCCCACCGTCGGAGATATGTGGGTATTCGGCCGAGTCATCTGACCCCTGCCGCTTCTTTTCTGCTGCTGCTATTATTGCTGTGCTCGGCGCCCCTTCCCTCACTCCACCTGGCAGCTGTTCAGCTGAAGCTGATGTGGAGGGACACTTTACGAGGTTAGGAGTAGGCTTGAGTTTTCTTCTCCTTTTGCCCTTACTTTCGGTCGCCACTGTTATTGGGCGGCCTGACTGAACTGCGTCATCGACTGGTGCAGTCACTCCAGCAGCTAGTCCCGCTAATGGGAGCGCGGACCGCTCGCTTTCCATCACGTGTTATTTTATTTATAATTTAATTTCGCATTTTTTTTTTTTTATTGAGAAAAAAAAAGGCTGTAATCTTATTTTCCCTGACCGGGAATTGAACCAGGGTCTCTGGGTTAATAGATCAGCACCATTATTTTTCATTTTCATTTTTAATGCATTTTTTTATTGGGTAATTCATTATAACTTACATGCTAGACAAAACGCTTAAAACTAGCTTAACTAACTTAACTATTCTTATTCTAACTTACTGGCCCTATGCGGGCGCTCTAAGCTAAACCTAACACTTAAAACTATGTCTTTCGACGTAACGAACCTGAAACTTGTTTATTTATTCGTTCTTTTAAAATTTAAACTAAGAAAATTGGTCAAAAACTTAGTGTCTGAACATTTTTTTGTATTCTTATAAATAAAACTTATAAACTACCTTAAAATAAATCTTAAAACTATCTTATTCTAAATTAGCCTATCTTATTCTACCTTACGTATTTTATACGTAAATTTTTTTTGTTTTTTTTTTTTTTAAAATTTTTTTTTTGTCGAGTGCTGTTTTTTTATAATTTTTTTTTTATGTTTTTTGTGTTTTTTTTTTCTATTTTTTTTCATCCAAGTGCTGTGGATATATTTATAATTTTTTTTTTTTTTTTTTTTTTTTTTTTTTTATTATTCACTACTTACACCTACCTAAACCTAAAAAACTACCTAAACCTAAACTATGTAAGTCGGCCATGGGCAAGAACAGCCAACTTTCAACATCAAACAGGCTACCCTGGATTAGGAGGAAACGACGAAGGAGTTTCCTCTCTTTCGGCCAGCCACCAGAAATGACCATACTGACGTTGTACGTCATCAACATCGCGACCCGATACCGCCCTACTAAACCGGACACGCTCCACACTGCCGTGTGCAACGTCTCTGTCGTAGTTGAGTCGCCTATCCACAGCTGTCCGAGCAACGTGGAAGATTAGCGGCACTGCCAATCTGTCCTGGATCAGACCTTTCTTATCAAAATAGAGGAACGCCTCTGGGGGAACAAAGCCGTTAAGGCGCACTCTCTCATGATACTCGGAATTGGGGTAATAAGCCCCGAAGATCAGGTTGTTCGTCGAGCTCATTGCTCTTGCAATGTGCCTTCGAATCAGCTTGATAACGAAATTATCCACCCTTATTAGATTAGCCCTGTTGTATAGGACCTCATTGTGATAGAATTTTATGTACTGGGACTCCGGTGTTCTGTATAAATGAAGGCAAGCCCGAAGGCAAGCCCTCTCAAACACCCGAATCTTTTCCAACAAGCTTGCTCCCACGTTGAAAGACACGGGACATCCATATACGAGCATGGGCCGGATGAGGGTTATGTAGCAGATTACCTTTACCCTTGCATCGAGTTGCTTGCTATAAAAAAGTCTCTTTGTAAGGGCAAAAGCACCTTTGGCTCTGGCCAGAGCAGCATCTATATGTTTGTTAAAATATAGATATTGGTCTAACCAGAGCCCCAGGTATCTGACTACACTTCGACTCGCAAGTGGCTGTCCGTGCGGTCCCACGATTGAGAACTTTCGCCAATTCTTTCTGGTATCCCTAGAGGCCCCAGACAACCGCGTCCTAAAAAGAATGGTTTCCGATTTCTGGAAGTTGATCTTCAACTTCCAGTCATCGCAATATCGCTGAATCTTATCGAAGTCACGTTGCAAGAGAATTGCAATGACCTCGATTTTTGGTCCTGATCTGTACGCGATCAAGTCGTCTGCGTACGCTATGGCATGGGGAAGTGATCCTATGAGATCGCTCGTGTAGATGTTGAAAAGGATCGGTGAATTAACCGCACCTTGTTGCAGACCGTTTTTAATTAGAAATGTTCCAGCAGAAGTCACATTGCCATTTGTGACGATGAACTGTCTACTGGTGAGCATGTTATGAAGTATGTACAGCAGTGGTTTGCTTATGCCCAGCCTGCTTAGCTTGTAGAAGAGTCAATCTAACCATACGGTATCGAAGGCCTTCTCCAAGTCAATCAGGCAGGCACCCGTGCATTGGTTCTTGCTTTTGTTCCATTGGATATCCGATACCAGTTTAGACGCGGCATGTATTGTATCATGCCCCGCCTTAAAACCGAATTGGTTATCCGGAATTATATTACTGTTCTCAGTCCACTTAAGCAAGGCTCTATTGATCACTTTCTTATCGACCGGAGATTTGCCGGATTGGAAGTGTCCTTACCCCGTTTGGGGATGGGTTGTATCACTGCTGTTTTCCAATGCGCTGGATAATGTGCATTATTCAGTGCATTGTTGAACAGAGTTGTGTAAATGTCCACCGCTTCTAGAGGGAGATGTCGAAGCACAATGTTCGACACTCCATCGATTCCTACAGATTTCTTCCTCCTCAATGAGTCGAAGATCGCTTGGAGCTCCACCTTCGATATGTACGGGAGATGTACCCTTTCATCGGCGATGACATTATTTGCCATGTTATCGTCATTGAACTCGGTAAAACCTATGTTCTCGGATCGCCAGTGCTCTATATCATTTCGAAGGTAGAAGTTGTGCACAAGAACGCGATTTTCCAGGTCGTGGTTCTGGCAAATGGTATCATTCACCTTGTACACTTACTGGAAAGTCGCTCCTATAGCCTCTACCTTCTCCTGCGGATCTTCGGTCACAAAGAAGTTGTCATCCTCTACTGCGTTATCTGGATCTATACCTGCTGTTATAAGTATTCGTCCATTGTTCGTCGTTCGGGGGATCTTAAGACACGGAAGGTCGTTTTGATTATTCCTCCGAAATATTTTATTTATTTGAGGGAACATACTCGGGTTGTTGGATTTTACAGCCCGTATTTTATTGTTCCAATGCAAATTTACAGAAAGTCTGTAATTTTCTCTAATTAACTTCTGGAGGTTTTTAATCAACGACTTCAGTGTCCTAACCTTCCTATTGGACGGTGGGTAGAGCGAATTCGAGGAGAGTGCTCTTGTCAAAGTTCTTGAGAAGCGAGTCCAAAGCGTCCTACTATAATTGTAGGGGTACGTTTGGACAAACTCCTCCAACTCCGCAATTTCGTTGGGAATCGTTATTACGGCACTGAGTCTGCAATGGTCACTGTCATACACAAATGTGTGCAGGCAGTTTATGGTTTGTCGGTCCATGTCGGTCAGTTGTAACCGTACGTCGAACAGCATAAGATCCAGATAGGAGCCACTTCTAGGAAACGACGGACTATCTGTTGCTTTCAAATCGAGTTTATACTCGACACTGTGCCGACCCCACCAATTGAATAGTAGGTTCCCTCTAGGATTAGGTGTGTTGTTTCCCCAATCTCTATGTTTGGCATTGAGATCTCCGGCCATGATGAAATAATTCTCCTCCGACTCCAGCCTTAGGAATCGAAAAAGTGTCTCGAGCTCTGAAATAAATAAAGTAGATTGAGTAGCTTCAGGTGCATAGAGTGCGACCAAGTATAGCCTCTTTCCACTACGGAGAGGGATGCACACGATACACGCTTCCAGCTCCTGGAACCTTCGCACTTCACCGCTTACATTACTTTAAATTGCAGTTGTTTGCGTATGAAGATCGCAACACCTCCTCCTTGTGTGGAGTTGGGTCGGTCTCTTCTGACATTATTATATTGTAGCATAATAATAACTACGCTCCTATGTCTATGCAGCAAATTCCGAAGTGACTTTCCATTCTGGCAGAATTTTGGTTCAAACTGTCCTTTCATTCGAGGTTCGTGTCTGGGACGAAGTCTCCACAGCTCATGTCAACGAAAGAGACGAATAATATCAGGGATAAAAGGGAATTATAACTGCAAGAATTATTTCTCTTGTTCCAGTGGTCGAAGAATTTGCTAGAAGTTTCTGGCTATCAGAAACTTCTGCTATATAAGGACAGATGGCGATCAAAAAAGAAGGGACAGTTGGTTTAGAACCGTGGCGAAGAGATTGGAAAAGTGATAATGGGCGAAGTTGTAATTTGGTGATAAATTGAAAGTTGAGAGTGAACAAGAAAAAGTAATTAGTTTGGATTTGTGAATTAAGTAATTGAAAGGAGATAAAGTGATTTGAGAGGAAAGAGACCTTGTAAGAAAAGAATTTGCGAAGAATAGTATAGTGTGAACTTGAATTGTTCTATAGAGTAGAAAATAAAGAAATAATTTCACAGAATAATTGTTTTATCTACTCGAGCCGTAGCTCGCATATTACATTGGTGTCAGAAGCGGGATAAAACTTATTCTGGGAATAACTATTTCCGTGGTGTGAAATTGCACAAAAAAAAAAAAAAAAAACGATTTCTGTGTTGAGTTAATTAGTTGCGCAAAATGGGTCGCAAATTGGGAAAACTAACTATAACTCAACTAAAGGCAGAACTCAGTAAGCGGAACCTCGACACAACTGGGGGAAAAGATGCCCTACTGATTCGTCTGGAAGAAGCAGTAACGCAGGAAGGTGAAAATCCGCATGACGTAGAGTTTGACGTGGAAGAGGAACCAGCAAGTACAGTAGCCGACCCGGGTATAACAAGTCTGCTCCTGCAACTTAAGTTAGTCATGGACGAACAAAAGAAAGCAATAGAAGATCAAAGGAATTCTCTAGAACTTAAGCTGGACGAACAAAAGAAAGCGATGGACGAACAAAAGAAAGCAATGGGCGACCAAAGGAATTCTCTAGAACTTAAGCTGGACGAACAAAAGAATTCTCTAGAACTTAAGCTGGATGAACAAAAGAAAGCAATGGATGAACAAAAGAAAGCAATGGACGAACAAAAGAATTCTCTAGATGCTCTGGAAAGCAAACTTGATGAGCAAAACAAGAACTTGGAATCCAAATTCGAAGTGATCGAAGAGAAAATCGAGAAGGTCGAGACGCAACTCGAAAAAGTCGAAACTAGATTCGATGAAAATTTTGAGAAACATGAAACTCAGTTCGGGAAGATAGAGACTCAGTTTGAAAAAGTGGATACGCAATTCGAGATAGTAGGAAAGCAAGTCGAAAATCTTGCTAAGGAGCTTAGCAACGTGAAGAGACAGAAAGCACGGGAATATTCCACTGACGGTCTGAGAAGAAAGGAGATGCAGCCTCCTATCTTCGATGGTCAAACATCATGGCCAATTTATAAAAGGCAATTCGAAGCGGCCGCAATGACCAATAGCTGGGACGATGAAGAGAAGTCTATTGCACCCACGCTTGCACTGAGGGGTCCAGCTGCGGAGCTCTTGCAGACCATCCCGGAAGATAAACAGCAGAACTACGACTCTCTGGTTCAGGCTATCGAGGTGCGGTTTGGGGATGAACACATGCAGCAGGTTTACAGGGTTCAGCTGCGTAGTCGAGTCCAGAAAAGGGGGGAAACGCTCCAACAGTTGCAAGCGGATATAGAGCGACTAGCCCATCTTTCATACCCTAAAGCCGGTGAGGAGCTTATCAACGAAATGGCGGTGGAAGCTTTTATTCAGGCCATAGAGGACAGACAACTGCAAATGGCTGTAAGGATGGCTGAAAAGCGAACACTCCCCGAGGCATTGGCATTCGCTTTGTCAATGAAGGCTGCGGACCAAGCATACCAGGGAATACACCGTGTCAGGGAAATGTCCGTCGTGGAATGCTCATGCCAGAGAACAGCCGTCATGGATGAAGACAGAGCTCGCGGAAGTCAAATCCGTTGCTGGAATTGCAACCAAACCGGACACCTACAACGGCAGTGCAGAAGTGCACCTAGACGAGGAAATTGTTCACATTGCGGAAGTAGGAGAAGCAGAGAGGAAGCATCTGGCGGTGATAACATCCATCCTGTCAGTCAGACTTCCCAAAACCAGCAGTCGGGAAATGCGTAAGGACCAACTTCGCGGGGCAGAAGTTGGTTACTGGAATCAAGGCCCCCAGGACCACCATTCAAGTTTCGCAAACCAAACGGGGTAACAAGAGCCTGACAGTGGAGGCACTAATCAACGAGAAGAAGTGCGTAGCCACCATCGACACAGGTGCCACTGCCTCCATTGTAAGAAGAGATATCGTCAAAAGCTTCTGGCTGCACAACACCAACAGCTACTGCCTGAAGACTGCAACAGGGGAAATGGCGAAGGTATTTGGAGAAGTTCGTCTTACGATTACTCTGGCAGGACTGACGTTCTCCCATGCGTTTCTGGTGGCAGATATATGCGACGAGTGCATCATCGGAGTAGACTTCATGAAAGCAAATGAAGTAATCTTGGACATCGGGATGCAAGTACTGAGGTATCGAAATGTGGAGATTCCGATGGTGTACGGAAATGAGAATGCCGTAACTCTCAGGACAGTCATCAGCAAAGACGAAGTTTTGCCGCCGTCTTCAGAGACAATCATTTGGACGAAGCTGGAAGGTGATCTTGGGAGCCACCGATTCTACATAGTAGAACCAGACCCAGAGAAGAATTCTCAAGACTACATCGTGGGAAAGACGTTAGTCGAACCAAAGAACACCATGGTTCCAGTGAGGGTTTTGAACGCAAGACCACACACTGTCAAACTAAGGCGAGGGGAGTTGACTGGAAAATGCACGCCGATTACCGCCGTCGCAACAATATCTGAACGTGATGCTCCAAAACCTCTCCCATCACCTTGGACAGCGGAAGCGAGAGAGACGATTCTCCAGTCCAGTGAGCTGAATCAGGAGCAGCGAACTATGGCAGAGAATCTTATCAATGAGTACGCTGATGTATTTGCCTCTCACAGGACGGAGAATACGGCCGAACACACCTGGTACAATATCGAATAGACACTGGTGATACTAGACCAATTCGTCAGCCTGCTAGGCGCCTTCCATTGGCAAAGCAGACAGAAGTTGCAGAGATGGTGTCGGCAATGGAGAAAGAAGGTCTGATTGAAAGTTCCAAAAGTCCGTGGGCATCACCGGTTGTACTGGTTAAGAAGAAAGATGGCAGCACGCGGTTCTGCGTGGACTATCGGCAGCTCAATTACGTCACCAAGAAAGACAGCTACCCTCTGCCACGGATTGACGACACGCTAGACACACTATCAGGAGCCCGATGGTTTTCCACTCTCGACTTGAAGAGTGGCTACTGGCAGGTACAGATCCATCCAGAAGACCGGGAGAAAACCGCCTTCACCGCAGGAAATGGGCTATGGGAATTCACGGTAATGCCATTCGGGCTGTGCAATGCTCCGGCGACTTTCGAGCGATTGATGGAATGTGTCCTGCAAGGGTTAACATGGAAAACCGGTTTGGTATACTTGGATGATGTCATCGTCGTAGGCAAAACGTTTGCGCAACACCGAGACAATCTAAGGGATGTGTTTCAAAGGCTTCGAAGTGCCCACCTGAAGCTCAACCCCAAGAAGTGCGAGCTGTTTAGAGCGGAAGTCAAGTACCTGGGACACATAATTTCAGCGAAAGGAGTGAGAACCGATCCGGAGAAGGTCGAAGCGGTGAAAAACTGGCCAGTCCCCAAAGACAAACACCAACTAAGGAGCTTCCTGGGCCTAGCCACCTACTACAGACGGTTCGTGAAGGATTTTGCCGGGATCGCAAAGAACCTGCACCAGTTGACGGAAAAGGGAAAACAATTCAAATGGTCAATTGAGTGCGAGAAGAGCTTCAAGGCACTTAAACAACGGCTATGCGATGCCCCGATACTGGCTTACCCCACTCCCGGGGAAACAAAATTTCTGACCAACAAAAAAAAATATACAATATTGTAACATGCGAGCTACGGCTCGAGTAGATAAAACAGTATTCTGTGAAATTATTTCTTTATTTTCTAGTCTATAGAACAATTCAGGTTCACACTATACTATTCTTCGCAATTCTTTTCTTACAATGTCTCTTTCCTCTCTAATCACTTTATTTCCTTTCAATTACTTAATTCACAAATCCAAACTAATTACTTTTTCTTGTTCACTCTCAACTTTTAATTTATCACCAAATTACAACTTCGCCCATTATCACTTTTCCAATCTCTTCGCCACGGTTCTAAACCAACTGTGTCTTTTTTTGATCGCCATCTGTCCTTATATAGCAGAAGTTTCTGATAGCCAGAAACTTCTAGCAAATTCTTCGACCACTGGAACAAGAGAAATAATTCTTACAGATATAATCCCCTTTTATCCCTAATATTATTCGTCTCTTTCGTTGACATGAGCTGTGGAGACTTCGTCCCAGACACGAACCTCGAATGAAAGGACAGTTTGAACCAAAATTCTGCCAGAATGGAAAGTCACTTCGGAATTCGTTGCGTCATATTTTTAGGGGGCGTAGTTATTATTATGCTACAATATAAATATATTGTAATATGCGAGCTACGGCTCGAGTAGATAAAACAATATTCTGTGAAATTTATTTCTTTATTTTCTAGTCTATAGAACAATTCAGGTTCACACTATACTATTCTTCGCAATTCTTTTCTTACAATGTCTCTTTCCTCTCAAATCACTTTATCTCCTTTCAATTACTTAATTCACAAATCCAAACTAATTACTTCTTCTTGTTAACTCTCTACTTTCAATTTATCACAAAATTACAACTTCGCCTATTATCACTTTTCTAATCTCTTCGCCACAGTTTAAAAACGACTGCCCTTTTTATTGATCGCCATCTGTCCTTATATAGCAGAAGTTTCAGATAGCCAGAAACTTCTAGCAAATTCTTCGACCACTGGAACAGAAAATTCTGATGTAATAATTCCAAGATGACAATCATTTCTTCCAGTTATAATTCTCTCTTTATCCTTGGCGTTGTCAGCTATTGCGAACCTCGAAAGAAAGTACAGTTTGGAATGGGCTGTAGGAGCGTAGTTATTATTCTACATTATTGTTGCATACTTTTAGACGATGTTACACTGCCCCCCTCTTAGACTTGGTCGTCCCGAACAAGTGCATCCTCATTTCGGCCATTGTATCGACTCAGTCGGTCCACATGAACCACTTTCATTTTGGCCCTCGGTCCTCGCTGGATGCGGTAGACAACATCGTTGATGCGGGTTACTATTCTGTAGGGACCTTCCCAGTTCCGCTGTAATTTAGGTGATTTCCCCTTTTGGCGATGGGGATTATACAGCCACACCAGATCTCCTTCCTGGAATCCTGACGTTGTTGCCTTGGCATCATACCTGGTCTTCATGCGGTCGCTCGTCATCTTAATCTGGCTTCTGGTCCTTTGGTGTATGTCCCTAAGCCTTTCCCTAAGGTCCGCCACGTACTCTTCTTCATTTCTGGGCTCATTGGTAGGAGATCCAAATTTCACCTCACTGGGTAAACGAGCTATTCCACCAAATAAGATTTCGAACGGCGTATGTCGAGTAGTGCTATGCACGGCACTTCTATAGGCCATCAAAAACAAGGGAATCTGCCGGTCCCAATCCCGTTGGTAGTCACCTACGACCTTCGAGAGATGTTCGTCCAAAGTCCTATTGAAACGCTCCACCATACCGTCCGACTGTGGATGAAGCGGGGTTGTCCTTGTCTTTTTGATTCCGAGTAGTTGACACATCTCTTGGAAGATTCTTGACTCGAAGTTCCGCCCTTGGTCAGAATGCAATTCCAAGGGCACACCGAATCTGCTAACCCAATTGTAGACGATCTGCTCCGCCACGGTTCTGGCTTCCTGGTTAGGGATCGGAAACGCTTCCAGCCACTTACTGAAGTAGTCCATCACTACGAGTATATACCGATTACCATTGTCGGTTTCCGGAAAGGGCCCTGTGATGTCAATGGCGATTCGTTCGAAAGGTGCTCCCACGTTGTATTGGTGCATCTTACCTCGAGTTTTGATTCTCGGACCCTTGCTAGCTGCACACACGTCGCATTTTCTGCACCAGTCTTCGATATCTTCCTTCGCTTTTAACCAATAAAAACGTTCTCGTACCTTTTCTAGCGTCTTATTCACTCCCAAGTGGCCTCCGGTCGCCCCGCCATGCATTTCCTGTAACACCTCCTTGTCCCTCGTCCGCGGTACGACAAGCTGCATTACAAACGACTTTCCGTCTGAGGATTCCCATTTTCTTCTCAGAACACCTTCTTGGACATGGAGGGAGTCCCACTGCGCAAAATATGCCCTTAAGGTCGGGCTTCTGTGAGAGATGTCCTGATGATCCGGTTTCTCCATGTTCTCCTTCCAGGCCAGAATCGGCTCGATATCCGGGTCTTCCTTCTGAGCGTTCCGGATCTCATCTACGCTCCAGCCGGCGATAGGTTCGGCTCTCATTCTTTGGATGGAAACTAGCTCCCGTTCTTCCTGACGCGCACAATGTTTACAATCCATTCTGCATGGTCTCCGGGACAGTGCATCCGCATTAGAGTGGAGTTTTCCTTTACGATGCTGTATTTCGTAGTCGTAGATTTGCAGCCTTTCGATCCATCTTGCGACCTGACCCCCAGGACTCTTGAACTGTAATAGCCATTTTAAGGCTGCATGGTCTGTGCGAAGAACGAACTTCCTCCCGTAGAGGTATTTGTGAAAATGCTTCGTAGCCAAGATCAAAGCTAGAAGTTCTCTCCTTGTCACGCAGTAGTTCCTTTCTGGCTTAGAGAGCACCTTGCTGAAGTACGCAACCACCTTCTCTTGGCCGTCATGCACCTGGGAGAGTACGGCTCCTACCCCAACATTACTAGCATCTGCATCCACAATGAACGTTTCCCCGGGAGTGGGGTAAGCCAGTATCGGGGCATCGCATAGCCGTTGTTTAAGTGCCTTGAAGCTCTCCTCGCACTCAATTGTCCATTTGAATTGTTTTCTCTTTTCCGTCAACTGGTGCAGGTTCTTTGCGATCCCGGCAAAATCCTTCACGAACCGTCTGTAGTAGGTGGCTAGGCCCAGGAAGCTCCTTAGTTGGTGTTTATCCTTGGGGACTGGCCAGTTTTTCACCGCTTCGACCTTCTCTGGATCGGTTCTCACTCCTTTCGCTGAAATTATGTGCCCCAAGTACTTGACTTCCGCTCTAAACAGGGCGCACTTCTTGGGGTTGAGCTCCAGGTGGGTACTTCGAAGCCTTTGAAACACGTCCCTTAGATTGTTTCGGTGTTGCCCAAACGATTTTCCTACAACGATGACATCATCCAAGTATACCAAACAGGTTTTCCATGTTAACCCTTGCAGGACACATTCCATCAATCGCTCGAAAGTCGCCGGAGCATTGCACAGCCCGAATGGCATTACCGTGAATTGCCATAGCCCATTTCCTGCGGTGAAGGCGGTTTTCTCCCGGTCTTCTGGATGGATCTGTACCTGCCAGTAGCCACTCTTCAAGTCGAGAGTGGAAAACCATCGGGCTCCTGATAGTGTGTCTAGCGTGTCGTCAATCCATGGCAGAGGGTAGCTGTCTTTCTTGGTGACGTAATTGAGCTGCCGATAGTCCACGCAGAACCGCGTGCTGCCATCTTTCTTCTTAACCAGTACAACCGGTGATGCCCACGGACTTTTGGAACTTTCAATCAGACCTTCTTTCTCCATTGCCGACACCATCTCTGCAACTTCTGTCTGCTTTGCCAATGGAAGGCGCCTAGCAGGCTGACGAATTGGTCTGGTATCACCAGTGTCTATTCGATGTTGTACCAGGTGTGTTCGGCCGTATTCTCCGTCCTGTGAGGCAAATACATCAACGTACTCATTGATAAGATTCTCTGCCATAGTTCGCTGCTCCTGATTCAGCTCACTGGACTGGAGAATCGTCTCTCTCGTTTCCGCTGTCCAAGGTGATGGGAGAGGTTTTGGAGGACCACGTTCAGATATTGTTGCGACGGCGGTAATCGGCGTGCATTTTCCAGTCACCTCCCCTCGCCTTAGTTTGACAGTGTGTGGTCTTGCGTTCAAAACTCTCACTGGAACCATGGTGTTCTTTGGTTCGACTAACGTCTTTCCCACGATGTAGTCTTGAGAATTCTTCTCCGGGTCTGGTTCTACTATGTAGAATCGGTGGCTCCCAAGATCACCTTCCAGCTTCGTCCAAATGATTGTCTCTGAAGACGGCGGCAAAACTTCGTCTTTGCTGATGACTGTCCTGAGAGTTACGGCATTCTCGTTTCCGTACACCATCGGAATCTCCACATTTCGATACCTCAGTACTTGCATCCCGATGTCCAAGATTACTTCATTTGCTTTCATGAAGTCTATTCCGATGATGCACTCGTCGCATATGTCTGCCACCAGAAACGCATGGGAGAACGTCAGTCCTGCCAGAGTAAGCGTAAGACGAACTTCTCCAAATACCTTCGCCATTTCCCCTGTTGCAGTCTTCAGGCAGTAGCTGTTGGTGTTGTGCAGCCAGGGGCTTTTGACGATATCTCTTCTTACAATGGAGGCAGTGGCACCTGTGTCGATGGTGGCTACGCACTTCTTCTTGTTGATTAGTGTCTCCACTGTCAGGCTCTTGTTATCCCGTTTGGTTTGCGAAACTTGAATGGTGGTCCTGGGGGCCTCGATTCCAGTAACCAACTTCTGCCCCGCGAAGTTGGTCCTTACGCATTTCCCGACTGCTGGTTTTGGGAAGTCTGACTGACAGGATGGATGTTATCACCTCCAGATGCTTCCTCTCTGCTTCTCCTACTTCCGCAATGTGGACAATTTCCTCGTCTAGGTGCACTTCTGCACTGCCGTTGTAGGTGTCCGGTTTGGTTGCAATTCCAGCAACGGATTTGACTTCCGCGAGCTCTGTCTTCATCCATGACGGCTGTTCTCTGGCATGAGCATTCCACGACGGACATTTCCCTGACACGGTGTATTCTCTGGTATGCTTGGTCCGCAGCCTTCATTGACAAAGCGAATGCCAATACCTCGGGGAGTGTTCGCTTTTCAGCCATCCTTACAGCCATTTGCAGTTGTCTGTCCTCTATGGCCTGAATAAAAGCTTCCACCGCCATTTCGTTGATAAGCTCCTCACCGGCTTTAGGGTATGAAAGATGGGCTAGTCGCTCTATATCCGCTTGCAACTGTTGGAGCGTTTCCCCCCTTTCTTGGACTCGACTACGCAGCTGAACCCTGTACACCTGCTGCATGTGTTCATCCCCAAACCGCATTTCGATAGCCTGAACCAGAGAGTCGTAGTTCTGCTGTTTATCTTCCGGGATGGTCTGCAAGAGCTCCGCAGCTGGACCCCTCAGTGCAAGTGTGAGTGCAATGGACTTCTCTTCATCGTCCCAGCTATTGGTCATTGCGGCCGCTTCGAATTGCCTTTTATAAATTGGCCATGATGTTTGACCATCGAAGATAGGAGGCTGCATCTCCTTTCTTCTCAGACCGTCAGTGGAATATTCCCGTGCTTTCTGTCTCTTCACGTTGCTAAGCTCCTTAGCAAGATTTTCGACTTGCTTTCCTACTATCTCGAATTGCGTATCCACTTTTTCAAACTGAGTCTCTATCTTCCCGAACTGAGTTTCATGTTTCTCAAAATTTTCATCGAATCTAGTTTCGACTTTTTCGAGTTGCGTCTCGACCTTCTCGATTTTCTCTTCGATCACTTCGAATTTGGATTCCAAGTTCTTGTTTTGCTCATCAAGTTTGCTTTCCAGAGCATCTAGAGAATTCTTTTGTTCGTCCATTGCTTTCTTTTGTTCATCCATTGCTTTCTTTTGTTCATCCAGCTTAAGTTCTAGAGAATTCTTTTGTTCGTCCAGCTTAAGTTCTAGAGAATTCCTTTGGTCGCCCATTGCTTTCTTTTGTTCGTCCATCGCTTTCTTTTGTTCGTCCAGCTTAAGTTCTAGAGAATTCCTTTGATCTTCTATTGCTTTCTTTTGTTCGTCCATGACTAACTTAAGTTGCAGGAGCAGACTTGTTATACCCGGGTCGGCTACTGTACTTGCTGGTTCCTCTTCCACGTCAAACTCTACGTCATGCGGATTTTCACCTTCCTGCGTTACTGCTTCTTCCAGACGAATCAGTAGGGCATCTTTTCCCCCAGTTGTGTCGAGGTTCCGCTTACTGAGTTCTGCCTTTAGTTGAGTTATAGTTAGTTTTCCCAATTTGCGACCCATTTTGCGCAACTAACTAACTCAACACAGAAATCGTTTTTTTTTTTTTTTTTTGCTTGTGCAATTTCACACCACGGAAATAGGTATTCACAGAATAAGTTTTATCCCGCTTCTGACACCAATGTAATGTAATATGCAGGCTACGGCTCGAGTAGATAAAACGATATTCTGTGAAATTTATTTCTTTATTTTCTACTCTATAGAACAATTCAAGTTCACACTATACTATTCTTCGCAAATTCTTTTCTTACAAGGTCTCTTTCCTCTCAAATCACTTTATCTCCTTTCAATTACTTAATTTACAAATCCAAACTAATTACTTTTTCTTGTTCACTTTGAATCTTTCAATTTATCACAAAATTACAACTTCGCCTATTATCACTTTTCTAATCTCTTCGCCACAGTTTAAAAATCACTTCGAATTTGGATTCCAAGTTCTTGTTTTGCTCATCAAGTTTACTTTCCAGAGCATCTAGAGAATTCTTTTGTTCGTCCATCTTAAGTTCTAGAGAATTCTTTTGTTCGTCCATTGCTTTCTTTTGTTCGTCCATTGCTTTCTTTTGTTCGTCCATTGCTTTCTTTTGTTCATCCATTGCTTTCTTTTGTTCATCCAACTTAAGTTCTAGAGAATTCCTTTGGTCATCGAGCTTATGACTTTGATCTTCTATTGCTTTCTTTTGTTCGTCCATGACTAACTTAAGTTGCAGGAGCAGACTTGTTATACCCGGGTCGGCTACTGTACTTGCTGGTTCCTCTTCCACGTCAAACTCTATGTCATGCGGATTTTCACCTTCCTGCGTTACTGCTTCTTCCAGACGAATCAGTAGGGCATCTTTTCCCCCAGTTGTGTCGAGATTCCGCTTACTGAGTTCTGCCTTTAGTTGAATTATAGTTAGTTTTCCCAACTTGCGACCCATTTTGCGCAACTAATTAACTCAACGCAGAAATCGTTTTTTTTTTTTTTTTTTTCTTGTGCAATTTCACACCACGGAAATAGTTATTCACAGAATAAGTTTTATCCCAGCTTCTGACACCAATGTAATATGCAGGCTACGGCTCGAGTAGATAAAACGATATTCTGTGAAATTTATTTCTTTATTTTCTACTCTATAGAACAATTCAAGTTCACACTATACTATTCTTCGCAAATTCTTTTCTTACAAGGTCTCTTTCCTCTCAAATCACTTTATCTCCTTTCAATTACTTAATTTACAAATCCAAACTAATTACTTTTTCTTGTTCACTCTCAACTTTCAATTTATCACAAAATTACAACTTCGCCTATTATCACTTTTCTAATCTCTTCGCCACAGTTTAAAAATCACTGTCTTTCCTATTGATCGCCATCTGTCCTTATATAGCAGAAGTTTCAGATAGCTAGAAACTTCTAGCAAATTCTTCGACCACTGGAAATAATTCCAAGATGACAATCATTTCTTCCAGTTATAATTCTCTCTTTATCCGTGACGTTGTCAGCTATTGCGAACCTCGAATGGAAGTACAGTTTGGAATGGGCTGTAGGAGCGTAGTTATTATTCTACATTATTGTTGCATACTTTTAGACGATGTTACACTGCCCCTCTCTTAGACTTGTTCGTCCCGAACAAGTGCGTCCTCACTTCGACCATTGTATCGACTCAGTCGGTCCACATGAACCACTTTCATTTTGGCCCTTGGTCCTCGCTGGATGCGGTAGACAACATCGTTGATGCGGGTTACTATTCTGTATGGACCCTCCCAGTACCGCTGCAATTTGGGTGATTTCCCCTTTTGGCGATGGGGATTATACAGCCACACTAGATCTCCTTCCTGGAATCCTGACGTTGTTGCCTTGGCATCATACCTGGTCTTCATGCGGTCGCTCGTTATCTTAATCTGGCTTCTGGTCCTTTGGTGTATGTCCCTAAGCCTTTCCCTAAGGTCCGCCACGTACTCTTCTTCATTTCTGGGCTCATTGGTAGGAGATCCAAATTTCACCTCACTGGGTAAACGAGCTATTCCACCAAATAAGATTTCGAACGGCGTATGTCGAGTAGTGCTATGCACGGCACTTCTATAGGCCATCAAAAACAAGGGAATCTGCCGGTCCCAATCCCGTTGGTAGTCACCTACGACCTTCGAGAGATGTTCGTCCAAAGTCCTATTGAAACGCTCCACCATACCGTCCGACTGTGGATGAAGCGGGGTTGTCCTTGTCTTTTTGATTCCGAGTAGTTGACACATCTCTTGGAAGATTCTTGACTCGAAGTTCCGCCCTTGGTCAGAATGCAATTCCAAGGGCACACCGAATCTGCTAACCCAATTGTAGACGATCTGCTCCGCCACGGTTCTGGCTTCCTGGTTAGGGATCGGAAACGCTTCCGGCCACTTACTGAAGTAGTCCATCACTACGAGTATATACCGATTACCATTGTCGGTTTCCGGAAAGGGCCCTGCGATGTCAATGGCGATTCGTTCGAAAGGTGCTCCCACGTTGTATTGGTGCATCTTACCTCGAGTTTTGGTTCTCGGACCCTTACTAGCTGCACACACGTCGCATTCTCTGCACCAGTCTTCGATATCTTCCTTCGCTTTTAACCAATAAAAACGTTCTCGTACCTTTTCTAGCGTCTTATTCACTCCCAAGTGGCCTCCGGACGCCCCGCCATGCATTTCCTGTAACACCTCCTTGACCCTCGTCCGCGGTACTACAAGCTGCATTACAAACGACTTTCCGTCGGAGGATTCCCATTTTCTTCTCAGAACACCTTCTTGGACATGGAGGGAGTCCCACTGCGCAAAATATGCCTTTAAGGTCGGGCTTCTGTGAGAGATGTCCTGATGATCCGGTTTCTCCATGTTCTCCTTCCAGGCCAGAATCGGCTCGATATCCGGGTCTTCCTTCTGAGCGTTCCGGATCTCATCTACGCTCCAGCCGGCGATAGGTTCGGCTCTCATTCTTTGGATGGAAACCAGCTCCCGTTCTTCCTGACGCGCACAATGTTTACAATCCGTTCTGCATGGTCTCCGGGACAGTGCATCCGCATTAGAGTGGAGTTTCCCTTTACGATGCTGTATTTCGTAGTCGTAGATTTGCAGCCTTTCGATCCATCTTGCGACCTGACCCTCAGGACTCTTGAACTGTAATAGCCATTTTAAGGCTGCATGGTCTGTGCGAAGAACGAACTTCCTCCCGTAGAGGTATTTGTGAAAATGCTTCGTAGCCAAGATCAAAGCTAGAAGTTCCCGCCTTGTCACGCAGTAGTTCCTTTCTGGCTTAGAGAGCACCTTGCTGAAGTACGCAACCACCTTCTCTTGGCCGTCATGCACCTGGGAGAGTACGGCTCCTACCCCAACATTACTAGCATCTGCATCCACAATGAACGTTTCCCCGGGAGTGGGGTAAGCCAGTATCGGGGCATCGCATAGCCGTTGTTTAAGTGCCTTGAAGCTCTCCTCGCACTCAATTGTCCATTTGAATTGTTTTCTCTTTTCCGTCAACTGGTGCAGGTTCTTTGCGATCCCGGCAAAATCCTTCACGAACCGTCTGTAGTAGGTGGCTAGGCCCAGGAAGCTCCTTAGTTGGTGTTTATCCTTGGGGACTGGCCAGTTTTTCACCGCTTCGACCTTCTCTGGATCGGTTCTCACTCCTTTCGCTGAAATTATGTGCCCCAAGTACTTGACTTCCGCTCTAAACAGGGCGCACTTCTTGGGGTTGAGCTTCAGGTGGGTACTTCGAAGCCTTTGAAACACGTCCCTTAGATTGTTTCGGTGTTGCCCAAACGATTTTCCTACAACGATGACATCATCCAAGTATACCAAACAGGTTTTCCATGTTAACCCTTGCAGGACACATTCCATCAATCGCTCGAAAGTCGCCGGAGCATTGCACAGCCCGAATGGCATTACCGTGAATTGCCATAGCCCATTTCCTGCGGTGAAGGCGGTTTTCTCCCGGTCTTCTGGATGGATCTGTACCTGCCAGTAGCCACTCTTCAAGTCGAGAGTGGAAAACCATCGGGCTCCTGATAGTGTGTCTAGCGTGTCGTCAATCCGTGGCAGAGGGTAGCTGTCTTTCTTGGTGACGTAATTGAGCTGCCGATAGTCCACGCAGAACCGCGTGCTGCCATCTTTCTTCTTAACCAGTACAACCGGTGATGCCCACGGACTTTTGGAACTTTCAATCAGACCTTCTTTCTCCATTGCCGACACCATCTCTGCAACTTCTGTCTGCTTTGCCAATGGAAGGCGCCTAGCAGGCTGACGAATTGGTCTAGTATCACCAGTGTCTATTCGATATTGTACCAGGTGTGTTCGGCCGTATTCTCCGTCCTGTGAGAGGCAAATACATCAGCGTACTCATTGATAAGATTCTCTGCCATAGTTCGCTGCTCCTGATTCAGCTCACTGGACTGGAGAATCGTCTCTCTCGCTTCCGCTGTCCAAGGTGATGGGAGAGGTTTTGGAGCATCACGTTCAGATATTGTTGCGACGGCGGTAATCGGCGTGCATTTTCCAGTCAACTCCCCTCGCCTTAGTTTGACAGTGTGTGGTCTTGCGTTCAAAACCCTCACTGGAACCATGGTGTTCTTTGGTTCGACTAACGTCTTTCCCACGATGTAGTCTTGAGAATTCTTCTCTGGGTCTGGTTCTACTATGTAGAATCGGTGGCTCCCAAGATCACCTTCCAGCTTCGTCCAAATGATTGTCTCTGAAGACGGCGGCAAAACTTCGTCTTTGCTGATGACTGTCCTGAGAGTTACGGCATTCTCATTTCCGTACACCATCGGAATCTCCACATTTCGATACCTCAGTACTTGCATCCCGATGTCCAAGATTACTTCATTTGCTTTCATGAAGTCTACTCCGATGATGCACTCGTCGCATATATCTGCCACCAGAAACGCATGGGAGAACGTCAGTCCTGCCAGAGTAATCGTAAGACGAACTTCTCCAAATACCTTCGCCATTTCCCCTGTTGCAGTCTTCAGGCAGTAGCTGTTGGTGTTGTGCAGCCAGAAGCTTTTGACGATATCTCTTCTTACAATGGAGGCAGTGGCACCTGTGTCGATGGTGGCTACGCACTTCTTCTCGTTGATTAGTGCCTCCACTGTCAGGCTCTTGTTACCCCGTTTGGTTTGCGAAACTTGAATGGTGGTCCTGGGGGCCTTGATTCCAGTAACCAACTTCTGCCCCGCGAAGTTGGTCCTTACGCATTTCCCGACTGCTGGTTTTGGGAAGTCTGACTGACAGGATGGATGTTATCACCGCCAGATGCTTCCTCTCTGCTTCTCCTACTTCCGCAATGTGAACAATTTCCTCGTCTAGGTGCACTTCTGCACTGCCGTTGTAGGTGTCCGGTTTGGTTGCAATTCCAGCAACGGATTTGACTTCCGCGAGCTCTGTCTTCATCCATGACGGCTGTTCTCTGGCATGAGCATTCCACGACGGACATTTCCCTGACACGGTGTATTCCCTGGTATGCTTGGTCCGCAGCCTTCATTGACAAAGCGAATGCCAATGCCTCGGGGAGTGTTCGCTTTTCAGCCATCCTTACAGCCATTTGCAGTTGTCTGTCCTCTATGGCCTGAATAAAAGCTTCCACCGCCATTTCGTTGATAAGCTCCTCACCGGCTTTAGGGTATGAAAGATGGGCTAGTCGCTCTATATCCGCTTGCAACTGTTGGAGCGTTTCCCCCCTTTCTTGGACTCGACTACGCAGCTGAACCCTGTACACCTGCTGCATGTGTTCATCCCCAAACCGCATTTCGATAGCCTGAACCAGAGAGTCGTAGTTCTGCTGTTTATCTTCCGGGATGGTCTGCAAGAGCTCCGCAGCTGGACCCCTCAGTGCAAGTGTGAGTGCAATGGACTTCTCTTCATCGTCCCAGCTATTGGTCATTGCGGCCGCTTC
The DNA here is from genome assembly GCA_963082735.1 of Pocota personata. Taxonomy (NCBI): domain Eukaryota; kingdom Metazoa; phylum Arthropoda; class Insecta; order Diptera; family Syrphidae; genus Pocota; species Pocota personata. Next base: position 171,884,548 of record OY720429.1, on the reverse strand, counting down.
GAATTGCCTTTTATAAATTGGCCATGATGTTTGACCATCGAAGATAGGAGGCTGCATCTCCTTTCTTCTCAGACCGTCAGTGGAATATTCCCGTGCTTTCTGTCTCTTCACGTTGCTAAGCTCCTTAGCAAGATTTTCGACTTGCTTTCCTACTATCTCGAATTGCGTATCCACTTTTTCAAACTGAGTCTCTATCTTCCCGAACTGAGTTTCATGTTTCTCAAAATTTTCATCGAATCTAGTTTCGACTTTTTCGAGTTGCGTCTCGACCTTCTCGATTTTCTCTTCGATCACTTCGAATTTGGATTCCAAGTTCTTGTTTTGCTCATCAAGTTTACTTTCCAGAGCATCTAGAGAATTCTTTTGTTCGTCCATCTTAAGTTCTAGAAAATTCTTTTGTTCGTCCATTGCTTTCTTTTGTTCGTCCATTGCTTTCTTTTGTTCGTCCATCTTAAGTTCTAGAGAGTTCTTTTGGTCGTCCATTGCTTTCTTTTGGTCGTCCAGCTTAAGTTCTATAGAATTCCTTTGGTCTTCTATTGCTTTCTTTTGTTCGTCCATGACTAACTTAAGTTGCAGGAGCAGACTTGTTATACCCGGGTCGGCTGCTGTACTTGCTGGTTCCTCTTCCACGTCAAACTCTACGTCGTGCGGATTTTCACCTTCCTGCGTTACTGCTTCTTCCAGACGAATCAGCAGGGCATCTTTTCCCCCAGTTGTGTCGAGGTTCCGCTTACTGAGTTCTGCCTTTAGTTGAGTTATAGTTAGTTTTCCCAATTTACGACCCATTTTGCGCAACTAATTAACTCAACACAGAAATCGTTTTTTTTTTTTTTTTTGTGCAATTTCACACCACGGAAATAGTTATTCACAGAATAAGTTTTATCCCGCTTCTGACACCAATGTAATATGCGAGCTACGGCTCGAGTAGATAAAACAATTATTCTGTGAAATTATTTCTTTATTTTCTACTCTATAGAACAATTCAAGTTCACATTATACTATTCTTCGCAATTCTTTTCTTACAATGTCTCTTTCCTCTCAAATCACTTTATCTCCTTTCAATTACTTAATTCACAAATCCAAACTAATTACTTTTTCTTGTTCACTCTCAACTTTCAATTTATCACCAAATTACAACTTCGCCCATTATCACTTTTCCAATCTCTTCGCCACGGTTCTAAACCAACTGTGTCTTTTTTTGATCGCCATCTGTCCTTATATAGCAGAAGTTTCTGATAGCCAGAAACTTCTAGCAAATTCTTCGACCACTGGAACAAGAGAAATAATTCTTGCAGTTATAATTCCCTTTTATCCCTGATATTATTCGTCTCTTTCGTTGACATGAGCTGTGGAGACTTCGTCCCAGACACGAACCTCGAATGAAAGGACAGTTTGAACCAAAATTCTGCCAGAATGGAAAGTCACTTTGGAATTTGCTGCATAGACATAGGAGCGTAGTTATTATTATGCTACAATATAATAATGTCAGAAGAGACCGACCCAACTCCACACAAGGAGGAGGTGTTGCGATCTTCATACGCAAACAACTGCAATTTAAAGTAATGTAAGCGGTGAAGTGCGAAGGTTCCAGGAGCTGGAAGCGTGTATCGTGTGCATCCCTCTCCGTAGTGGAAAGAGGCTATACTTGGTCGCACTCTATGCACCTGAAGCTACTCAATCTACTTTATTTATTTCAGAGCTCGAGACACTTTTTCGATTCCTAAGGCTGGAGTCGGAGGAGAATTATTTCATCATGGCCGGAGATCTCAATGCCAAACATAGAGATTGGGGAAACAACACACCTAATCCTAGAGGGAACCTACTATTCAATTGGTGGGGTCGGCACAGTGTCGAGTATAAACTCGATTTGAAAGCAACAGATAGTCCGTCGTTTCCTAGAAGTGGCTCCTATCTGGATCTTATGCTGTTCGACGTACGGTTACAACTGACCGACATGGACCGACAAACCATAAACTGCCTGCACACATTTGTGTATGACAGTGACCATTGCAGACTCAGTGCCGTAATAACGATTCCCAACGAAATTGCGGAGTTGGAGGAGTTTGTCCAAACGTACCCCTACAATTATAGTAGGACGCTTTGGACTCGCTTCTCAAGAACTTTGACAAGAGCACTCTCCTCGAATTCGCTCTACCCACCGTCCAATAGGAAGGTTAGGACACTGAAGTCGTTGATTAAAAACCTCCAGAAGTTAATTAGAGAAAATTACAGACTTTCTGTAAATTTGCATTGGAACAATAAAATACGGGCTGTAAAATCCAACAACCCGAGTATGTTCCCTCAAATAAATAAAATATTTCGGAGGAATAATCAAAACGACCTTCCGTGTCTTAAGATCCCCCGAACGACGAACAATGGACGAATACTTATAACAGCAGGTATAGATCCAGATAACGCAGTAGAGGATGACAACTTCTTTGTGATCGAAGATCCGCAGGAGAAGGTAGAGGCTATAGGAGCGACTTTCCAGGAAGTGTACAAGGTGAATGATACCATTTGCCAGAACCACGACCTGGAAAATCGCGTTCTTGTGCACAACTTCTACCTTCGAAATGATATAGAGCACTGGCGATCCGAGAACATAGGTTTTACCGAGTTCAATGACGATAACATGGCAAATAATGTCATCGCCGATGAAAGGGTACATCTCCCGTACATATCGAAGGTGGAGCTCCAAGCGATCTTCGACTCATTGAGGAGGAAGAAATCTGTAGGAATCGATGGAGTGTCGAACATTGTGCTTCGACATCTCCCTCTAGAAGCGGTGGACATTTACACAACTCTGTTCAACAATGCACTGAATAATGCACATTATCCAGCGCATTGGAAAACAGCAGTGATACAACCCATCCCCAAACGGGGTAAGGACACTTCCAATCCGGCAAATCTCCGGTCGATAAGAAAGTGATCAATAGAGCCTTGCTTAAGTGGACTGAGAACAGTAATATAATTCCGGATAACCAATTCGGTTTTAAGGCGGGGCATGATACAATACATGCCGCGTCTAAACTGGTATCGGATATCCAATGGAACAAAAGCAAGAACCAATGCACGGGTGCCTGCCTGATTGACTTGGAGAAGGCCTTCGACACCGTATGGTTAGAGGGACTCTTCTACAAGCTGAGCAGGCTGGGCATAAGCAAACCACTGCTGTACATACTTTATAACATGCTCACCGGTAGGCAGTTCATCGTCCAAAATGGCAATGTGACTTCTACTTGAACATTTCTAATTAAAAATGGTCTGCAACAAGGTGCGGTTAATTCACCGATCCTTTTCAACATTTACACGAGCGATCTCATAGGATCACTACACCATGCCATAGCGTACGCAGACGACTTGATCGCGTACAGATCAGGACCAAAAATCGAGGTCATTGCAATTCTCTTGCAACGTGACTTCGATAAGATTCAGCGATATTGCGATGACTGGAAGTTGAAGATCAACTTCCAGAAATCGGAAACCATTCTTTTTAGGACGCCGTTGTCTGGGGCCTCTAGGGATACCAGAAAGAATTGGCGAAAGTTCTCAATCGTGGGACCGCACGGACAGCCACTTGCGAGTCGAAGTGTAGTCAGATACCTGGGGCTCTGGTTAGACCAATATCTATATTTTAACAAACATATAGATGCTGCTCTGGCCAGAGCCAAAGGTGCTTTTGCCCTTACAAAGAGACTTTTTTATAGCAAGCAACTCGATGCAAGGGTAAAGGTAATCTGCTACATAACCCTCATCCGGCCCATGCTCGTATATGGATGTCCCGTGTGGTTCAACGGAGCAAGCTTGTTGGAAAAGATTCGGGTGTTTGAGAGGGCTTGCCTTCGGGCTTGCCTTCATTTATACAGAACACCGGAGTCCCAGTACATAAAATTCTATCCCAATGAGGTCCTATACAACAGGGCTAATCTAATAAGGGTGGATAATTTCGTTATCAAGCTGATTCGAAGGCACATTGCAAGAGCAATGAGCTCGACGAACAACCTGATCTTCGGGGCTTATTACCCCAATTCCGAGTATCATGAGAGAGTGCGCCTTAACGGCTTTGTTCCCCCAGAGGCGTTCCTCTATTTTGATAAGAAAGGTCTGATCCAGGACAGATTGGCAGTGCCGCTAATCTTCCACGTTGCTCGGACAGCTGTGGATAGGCGACTCAACTACGACAGAGACGTTGCACACGGCAGTGAGGAGCGTCTCCGGTTTAGTAGGGCGGTATCGGGTCGCGATGTTGATGACGTACAACGTCAGTACGGTCATTTCTGGTGGCTGGCCGAAAGAGAGGAAACTCCTTCGTCGTTTCCTCCTAATCCAGGGTAGCCTGTTTGATGTTAAAAGTTGGCTGTTCTTGCCCATGGCCGAGAAAAAAAAAAAAAATTATAAATATATCCACAGCACTTGGATGAAAAAAAATACAAAAAAAAAACACAAAAAACATAAAAAAAAAATTATAAAAAAACAGCACTCGACAAAAAAAAAATTTAAAAAAAAAAAAAAACAAAAAAAATTTACGTATAGAATACGTAAGGTAGAATAAGATAGGCTAATTTAGAATAAGATAGTTTTAAGATTTATTTTAAGGCAGTTTATAAGTTTTATTTATAAGAATACAAAAAAATGTTCAGACACTAAGTTTTTGACCAATTTTCTTAGTTTAAATTTTAAAAGAACGAATAAATAAACAAGTTTCATGTTCGTTACGTCGAAAGACATAGTTTTAAGTGTTAGGTTTAGCTTAGAGCGCCCGCATAGGGCCAGTAAGTTAGAATAAGAATAGTTAAGTTAGTTAAGCTAGTTTTAAGCGTTTTGTCTAGCATGTAAGTTATAATAAATTACCCAATAAAAAAATGCATTAAAAATGAAAATGAAAAATAATGGTGCTGATCTATTAACCCAGAGACCCTGGTTCAATTCCCGGTCAGGGAAAATAAGATTACAGCCTTTTTTTTTCTCAATAAAAAAAAAAAAATGCGAAATTAAATTATAAATAAAATAACACGTGATGGAAAGCGAGCGGTCCGCGCTCCCATTAGCGGGACTAGCTGCTGGAGTGACTGCACCAGTCGATGACGCAGTTCAGTCAGGCCGCCCAATAACAGTGGCGACCGAAAGTAAGGGCAAAAGGAGAAGAAAACTCAAGCCTACTCCTAACCTCGTAAAGTGTCCCTCCACATCAGCTTCAGCTGAACAGCTGCCAGGTGGAGTGAGGGAAGGGGCGCCGAGCACAGCAATAATAGCAGCAGCAGAAAAGAAGCGGCAGGGGTCAGATGACTCGGCCGAATACCCACATATCTCCGACGGTGGGGAAGGCCGCTACATTGGAGACGGCAAAAACAATAGCTTCGCCGTTTTGGCGTCCTCCGAATCAGAACACGAAGATGAAGAAGTCGAGAACCTGACTTCCAGCATTAAACGGCTGGAACAAATGGTGCGTGAAATAAAGGCCAAACAAATGGCCAGAAGAGAGAGAGAGCGGCAGCTGGAGCTCCAGCGCGTCACAACAACAAGAGAAGCAGCCAGAAGGTCAGCTGCAACAACAACAAAGGCAGCCGCAAATACAGCAGCAACAACAACAGCAGCAGAAAATGCTGCAACAACTACCGCAGTAAACAACGAAGCAAGAACCGCAGCAGCAGCATAAAAAGCAGCAGCTGCAGAAACAGCAGCAACAGATACAGCAGCAGCAGCAGAAACAACAGCAACAGCAACCGCAGCAAGAACCGCAACAGAAGACGACTGCAAAGACAAAGGTGCCTCCAATTAATACCTACAAAATTGAGCTGAAGGATACCATCGAACTATGTAAGTCGGCCATAGGCAAGAATTTTTCTATTAAAAGATTAAATGAAAATAGACACGCTATCATATACAGTGGAAGATTATAAAAAAATTAAAGAATTATTAAGGACACGACGACGGAGTTCTTCTCCTTCACCGCGAAGTGGGAAAAGCAGCAAACACTGATCCGGAGACGCTCCTTGCGCTGCTTAAAGAGAAAGAGTGCAACGAACTCAAATTCATAGGGGTCAAGCCATTCACCACAGCTAAGGCAAAAAGGGAGAAGCGGAAACTGCCGTTCTTCCTAGTTCAGCTTTCACCCAATAACAAGCTGGATGGTCTAAGGAGTATTAAAGTCTTAGACTACCAGGTTGTCGCCTGGGAAAAATTAAGATGGAGCGAAAACATTTTAAAATGTGTTCGATGCCAAAGGTTCGGGTACGCCGCGTCGAACTGCGAAATGCAGCCTCGATGTGTCAAATGTGGAAAGAACCACAAAGCAGAGGAATGCACTCTGGGTAAGGATGGAGTGGCAGATAAGAACCAGCTCTCGTGTGCTTTATGCAGGAACTCGGGACACACCGCAAACTATCGGGGTTGTCCTAAGTTCCAGTATATTAAGAAAGTAAATCTGGTTCGTAAGGAGAAGGTTGTAGTGCAACGTCCACCTGCACCAATCCAGACACAATCCGTGACTCCCCAAGTGACCTACGCCCATATGGCGGTAGGTCGGGGAAAGGCGTAACAGAAAAGACCGAAGGTTGCTTCCCAGGCCCCAGCGCCTAGAGCACCGGAGGCTCAAACTGACTTGCTGGCCATCTTGCGTTCTATCCAATGGCAGATGGAGCAGCTTCAACGTCAGGTACAGGAGCAGGCGAAGCGGGTGGACCAGATCTACGCACTTCTGCCGGGCTTAACGCACCTCCAGTCGTAATGGGTACGAACATGGAGGAGCAACCCTTGAAGATTCTTGCGGTGAATGTGAATTCACTGATTAGGATCGAGCGAAGAGCCGTATTGTTTAAGTTGTTAGAAGGCCAAACCCCTGATGTGCTTATGGTTAGCGAAATAAAGCTATCCCAGAAGCACAAATTGGGGCACAATACATATAATAATGTCAGAAGAGACCGACCCAACTCCACACGAGGAGGAGGTGTTGCGATCTTCATACGCAAGCAACTGCAATTTAAAGTAATGTACAGCGGTGAAGTGCGAAGGTTCCAGGAGCTGGAAACGTGTATCGTGTGCATCCCTCTCCGTAGTGGAAAGAGGCTATACTTGGTCGCACTCTATGCACCTGAAGCTACTCAATCTACTTTATTTATTTCAGAGCTCGAGACACTTTTTCGATTCCTAAGGCTGGAGTCGGAGGAGAATTATTTCATCATGGTCGGAGATCTAAAGGCCAAACATAGAGATTGGGGAAATGACACACCTAATCCTAGAAGGAGCCAATATTCAATTGGTGGGGTCGGCACAGTGTCGAGTATAAACTCGATTTGAAAGCTACAGATAGTCCGTCGTTTAACAGAAACCGATCCTATCTGGATCTTATGCTGTTTGACGTACGGTTACAACTGACCGACATGGACTGAAGAACTTTAAACTGAATGCAAACTTTAAACTGCCTGCACACATTTGTGTATGACAGTGACCATTGCGGACTCAGTGTTGTAATAACGATTCCCAACGAAATTGCGGAGTTGGAGGAATTTGTCCAAACGTACTCCTACAATTATAGTAGGACGCGTTGGACTCGCTTCTCAAGAACTTTGACAAGAGCACTCTCCTCGAATTCGCTCTACCCACCGTCCAATAGGAATCTGTCAAACGAGTAGATTGACTGGTACCTAAAACAGATGGACGAGACAATTAAACGAACTATGGACTATACGATACCTCGGTATCAACATACTGACAACGCAGACATATTCCGCAATGCAACAACTGACGCACTACACCAATACAAAAGTAAACTGCTGTCGAGACTAAAAACTTTGTACAGACAGTTTACTGACAGACAAAACTCGGAGGTTAGGACACTGAAGTCGTTGATTAAAAACCTTCAAAAATTAATTAGAGAAAATTACAGACTCTCTGTAAATCTGCATTGGAACAACAAAATTCGGGCTGTAAAATCCAACAACCCGAGTATGATCCCGGAAATAAATAAAATATTTCGGAGGAATAATCAAAACAACCTTCCGTGTCTTAAGATCCCGCGAACGACGAACAATGGACGAATACTTATAACAGCAGGTATAGATCCAGATAACGCAGTAGAGGATGACAACTTCTTTGTGATCGAAGATCCGCAGGAGAAGGTAGAGGCTATAGGAGCGACTTTCCAGGAAGTGTACAAGGTGAATGATACCATTTGCCCAAACCACGACCTGGAAAATCGCGTTCTTGTGCACAACTTTTACTTCCGAAATGATATAGAGCACTGGCGATCCGAGAACATATGTTTCACCGAGTTCAATGACGATAACATGGCAAACAATGCCATCACCGATGAAAGGGTACATCCCCCGTATATATCGAAGGTAGAGCTCCAAGCAATCTTCGACTCATTAAGGAGGAAGAAATCTGCAGGAATCGATGGAGTATCGAACATTGTGCTTCGACATCTCCCTCTAGAAGCGGTGGACATTTACACCACTCTGTTTAACAATGCGCTGAATAATGCACATTATCCAGCGCATTGGAAAACAGCAGTGATACAACCCATCCCCAAACGGGGTAAGGACACCTCTAATCCGGCAAATCTCCGGTCGATAAGTCTCCTTCCGAACATCAGCAAGGTATTCGAGAAAGTGATCAATAGAGCCCTGCTTAAGTGGACTGAGAACAGTAATAAAATTCCGAATAACCAATTCGGTTTTAAGGCGGGGCATGATACAATACATGCCGCGTCTAAACTGGTATCGAATATCCAATGGAACAAAAGCAAGAACCAGTGCACGGGTGCCTGCCTGATTGACTTGGAGAAGGAATTCGACACCGTATGGTTAGACTCTTAGGACTCTTCTACAAGCTAAGCAGGCTGGGCATAAGCAAACCACTGCTGTACATACTTAATAACATGCTCACCAGTAGACAGTTCATTGTCAAAAATGGCAAGGTGACTTCTAATTAAAAATGGTCTGCAACAAGGTGCGGTCAATTCACCGATCCTTTTCAATATTTATACGAGCGATCTCATAGGATCACTTCACCATGCCATAGCGTACGCAGACGACTTTATCGCGTACAGATCAGGACCAAAAATCGAGGTCATTGCAATTCTCTTGCAACGTGACTTCGAAAAGATTCAGCGATATTGCGATCAACGTCCAGAAATCGGAAACCATTCTTTTTAGGACGCCGTTGTCTGGGGCCTCTAGGGATACCAGGAAGAATTGGCGAAACTTCTCAATCGTGGGACCACACGGAAAGCCACTTACGTGTCGAAGTGTAGTCAGATACCTGGGGCTCTGGTTAGACCAATATCTATATTTTAACAAACATATAGATGCTGCTCTGGCCAGAGCCAAAGGTGCTTTTGCCCTTACAAAGAGACTTTTTTTATAGCAAGCAACTCGATGCAAGGGTAAAGGTAATCTGCTACACGGCCCTCCTTCGGCCCATGCTCGTATATGGATGCCCCGTGTGGTTCAACGTGAGAGCAAGCTTGCTGAAAAAGATTCGGGTGCTTGAGAGGGCTTGCCTTCGGGCTTGCCTTCATTTATACAGAACACCAGAGACCCAGTACATAAAATTCTATCCCAATGTGGTCCTATACAACAGGGGTAACCTAATAAGAGTTGATAATTTCGTTATCAAGCTGATTCGAAGGCACATTGGAAGAGCAATGAGCTCGACGAACAACCTGATCTCTGGGGCTTATTACTCCAATTATGAGTATCACAAGAGAGTGCGCCTTAACGGCTTTGTTCCCCCAGACCTTTTACTTATGTCCTGTATCCTCTTGTGGGTCCTAGGGCCTCTACAACGCCTACGCGCCATCGTGTGCGATTTCTGGAAATGTGCCTCAGCTGTCCCCAACTCTTTCCCAGTTGCCGTGCTTCCTTCTCAACTGTTCTGCGCCACGTACTCCTAGGACCGCCGCGTATCCTGCCATCCTGGGTAAGCGGGTTCCATTGTATCGCTTGGTTAGCTATGGACCTGTCACCCTTTCGGAGAGTGTGACCGATCCACTGCCACTTTCGTCGTCGTATGGTTGTCCCTATAGGTTCATGGTCCGTTCTCTGATAAAGCTGTTCGTTAGAGTTACGGTTTGGCCAGAATATCCTTAAGATGTAACGAAGACACCTATTGACAAACGTTTGCAGCTTCCTCGTGATAGTGACGGTCACTCTCCAGGTACCACATCCATATAGCAGCACGGATTCAACGTTGGAACGGAACAGTCGTAGCTTGGTGTTTAAGCTAATTGCATTACTTCGCCAAACTATGGATAGCATCTCAAACCCAGATTTTGCTTTACCTATTCGGCTATCTTTATCCAGTTCGGTTCCGCCATCGGTTGAGACAATACACCCAAGGTATTGTAAACTCTCTACTCTCTCAACCGTTTGTCTAGCAATGCATATATGAGTTGATGAGTTTTTTCCTAGGCTGATAATTTTTGTTTTTGCCGAGTTCCCCCAGAGGCGTTCCTCTATTTTGATGAGAAAGGCTGATCCAGGACAGATTGGCAGTGCCGCTAATCTTCCACGTTGCTCGGACAGTTGTGGATAGGCGACTCAACTACGACAGAGACGTTAAACACGGCAGTGTGGAGCGTCTCCGGTTTAGTAGGGCGGTATCGGGTCGCGATATTGATGACGTACAACGTCAGTACGGTCATTTCTGGTGGCTAGCCGAAAGAGAGGAAACTCCTTCGTCGTTTCCTCCTAATCCAGGGTAGTCTGTTGGATGTTTGAAGTTGGCTGTTTGTTGACCATGGCCGACTTACATAGTTTAGGTTTAGGTAGTTTAGGTAGGTTGTAGGTAATATTTTAATAAAAAAAAAAGAAGGAAATAAAAAAAAAAAAATTAAAAATATATCCACAGCACTTGAATGAAAAAAATACAAAAAAAACACAAAAAACATAAAAAAAAAAATAAAAAAAAAATTTACCTATAAAAATACGTAAGGTAGAATAAGATAGGCTAATTTAGAATAAGGTAGTTAAAGACTTATTTTAAGGTAGATTTGTAAGTTTAATATATATAAGATCAATTAAAAAACAGTTCATGTACTAAGTTTTTGTCTAATTTTCCTAGTTACAAATTAAAATTAAATGAATAAAATAAACACAAAATTTTCAAGTACATTAAGTCGAAAGATATAGTTTTAAGTATTAGGTTTAGCTTAGAGCGCCCGCATAGGGCCAGTAAGTTTGAATAAGGTAGCTAAGTTAGTTAAGCTAGTTTTAAGCATTTTTTGTCTAGCATGTAAGTTATAATGAATTGATTAATAAAAATGCAGTAAAAATGGAAAAAATGTTATGTAATTGATCGACTTTTTTATTTATTTCATGCGAAATAAATAGATGATTATTGACATCAGGATTCGAACCGTGAACCTGCAGCGTGACAAGCGATGATGTTACCACTACACCACGGCAAATTTGTAGTCGGTCCATTAATCACACTAACAATTTAAATTTGATACCTGGTTAGTCAGTGATTCTTAAAATAGACGCTAGTCAAAGACCATATTTAATGATTGTGCATACTAAACGCCACATCATCGTATTTTACTACAACTTTATTAAATATTTATGATTTTCAAACAGAATTATTTGACAAGACCAACAATTTCCCAGCTCTCAGAAATGATCATCTAAGTGACGATGATATTTTAAAAATCTTGAAGAAGTATCTTTACCAACGGGTAAGAGATTTTCATTATACTTGGTTTATGGGTTTGTCTGTGGTGGTTTCTCCATCAAAACGGGATCGTAGAATACCCCATGGATAATCATTTTTTAATTTACATTTTTACACTCCTAAATTAAATGTGAAGTATTGAATGAATTTTAATGAAATCTGGTTCCTAAGTTTGTTTTATATGCTTTTAAAATCGCATGTGCATTTAAATATTGAACAGAAATTATGATGGTACAACGCTCACTCAGTAAACGTTTTTGTTTGTTATTGTTTTTTTTTTTTTTTTTTTGTTTAAAATTTGCATGTTTATTAAGTACTGGTTCACAGTTGAGTGGATTGCTTGCTCTTCTCCATTGATCAACAGAGCCAGATATTCAGGTGACGTTTAAGAAGGGGAAGCAGACAAACTAAGGTAAATACTTCCACCCTCACTTCCCAGTCACCAATGCACTCAAACGCAGTTGATGACCGAAATTGAATTAGCTTTGCATTTTTCTTTTTTAGTATTTTACTTGCATCTATAAGGGTAAGTATTGGTTTCCTGAACAATTTCGATCTCGAGATTTTAGTCGAACTTGGCAATAGTAATGCCAATAGAGAAACTCAAAAAAGTGGGCCTCCCAATTCCGTCTGCCTGTCTGTCTATATGTCTGTATGTATGTGCAACTGCTGCCAATACGACCAGATGGATATTCTTCAAACTTCAGGGGTTGATGGGTTTACAATTCGAGGGGAAACCGGAATGTTCATTCTAACACCAAAATGAACGATACTTTACTAACGGTCGATTTAATAAGAAAGTGATTTTATCGAAAACCGATTTAGCGCTTTTGTTCAAATTTAATATTTGAGAAACAGGGATATACGTCAACAAATGGCGTACAAAGTTTTTGCCGAAAAATAACGTTACTTTACTTAGTAACTGTTTTTGAAAATTATTTCAATATTATATTATTATTGATTTTTCGACTATGACTAAATCGATTTTGTTCGAAATCAATATTTGAACAACATTTGACATGTACGAGATATGGCACACCAAATTTTGCAAAATTCGTTAAATGTTTTTATTATTTTTAATTTAACATTTTAGTGACTTGCAAATAAACAACATATTACGTAATTTGCTTGCTTTTACAATGAGCATTATTCTTTTCGTGAAAATTTTCGATCTCGAGATTTTGGTCAATTCTGGCATTGCTATCATAGAGAAACTTAAAAAAGTGGGTGTCGTAATTCTGTCCATCCGTATATCTATCTGTCTATATCGCACAGAAGCCTAAGCCGCTGGATTGATTTCCTTCAATCTTCTGTGGGCTCATACCTGAGCTTCAAATTTGACTGTACTTTTCTACGAGTAATTTCAAACATCGCCTTTATACAAGAACCCTGGATATCAGGAGGCAAAATTATGGGTTTACATGCCAAAGATCTGGTACTGTATAAAACGACAGAGGTAAACTCGTATAAAAAATATAGACATTAGGAAAGAAACTAGGAAACTTTCAATATGGCTAAAAGAACAAGGCGTCCACTATTCGTCAGTTTCTTCGCCACCGAAAAAATTAAAACAAGGCGTCTTTCATGAAAATCGGTCTAGTTGTTTAAGTTCCAGACGGTAAAAAAAAGATATACATATAACATATTTGTTCATAGTGGAAAATGGTACATAAAAAAATAGTATATAAAAATGTTGATATATTCTAGACCCCATTTTATTACTAGTTTTTAGTGGTACAACTTTCTGATTTGTAAGCTGCGTTATATCATATTTATCAAAGGAATTTAGTCTCGTTTTCCAATGCGACAAAAAATGTCAATCTCTCAATTCCCCTTTACTATATGTTTATATATATGAAATTAAAAGGTAATGTACTCACCATCCTTAGTATTAATTCCGCAATCTATAACAACAGCGCCAGGTTTTATCCAATCTCCCCGTACCATTTCTGCACAACCAATGCCAACAATTAGGATGTCAGCAGATTTTGTCTGAAATTTATTAATCGATTTATTTCTATTTATTTTAAGTGTCGGTTAATAAAACGAAAACAAAAAAATATTTTCAATTCTGAAATCTTTTGAAAATAATAACAGTCTAGCCAAATATATACTTATACACTCGAAATAACAAAATTTAACCCTTTGGAAATGATTTGGGAGTGGGCTAGGGCTACCAACTTTCAAATCTAGACACTAATAGAAAAAGAATCAGATTTTTTTTTAATATTATGGATAAGTATAAGAAATTTACAGAACTAGTCTAGTTAAACAGCGAACAAAGCTGGTGGACCCGTGACATTTGCAACTGGCCAAATTGTTTATCAAAAATATTTTTAAAAAAAATGTAAATAAGAAGTTTAGTAGAGTATTTAAGTAAACAAAATATAAACAAATTCAATTTCCTCTTAAACCATTAAAGTAAATCAAGGAATATTAAGGAAGCAAATTACTATCAATATTAAAATTATTTAATATAATGCAGATAAAGCCTTGAGAACAAACAAAAAATTGGCGTTATTTAATGAGGCGAATCAAAAGAAAACATAGTCAAAAGTCCAAAAATATATAGTCCAACAAATTAAATAGACTGTGGTAATTGACATCGATTAGCCATTTAATTTCATTTCATTTATTGAAGAAAGTGAATGTATAAGTAAGTACGAAGATTTAAGGTATTTTATTGCATACAGTAGTTAAAGTTAGATAGTTAAAGACAAACTGCAATAATTTTAATTATATTCTTTGGAAAATAGCGTAGCGAAAGAATAAAAAGCAAATTAACAAAAATTCAAATTTAATTTGTGCGCTCCAATGGGGATATGGATACCCTTAAATTATTTCAGGACATGGGCGTTTGTAAGAGAAATAGAAAAATTGGTGTAGTGGTTTGAAACTCATTTGGTATTAAGTTTCAGTAAATCCAAAGAGTGAAGTACAGAAAACTGGGGAGCATTTGTTTTGTTGATATTGTCATTGTCTATGATTTACAGTATTTTTTCCGTCCTCTAGATATCATCACGATCAAGTTGCATTTTCATAAATGAAAGTGAATGTATAAGTAAGTACGAAGATTTAAGGTATTTTATTGCATACAGTAGTTAAAGTTAGATAGTTAAAGACAAACTGCAATAATTTTAATTATATTCTTTGGAAAATAGCGTAGCGAAAGAATAAAAAGCAAATTAACAAAAATTCAAATTTAATTTGTGCGCTCCAATGGGGATATGGATACCCTTAAATTATTTCAGGACATGGGCGTTTGTAAGAGAAATAGAAAAATTGGTGTAGTGGTTTGAAACTCATTTGGTATTAAGTTTCAGTAAATCTAAAGAGTGAAGTACAGAAAACTGGGGAGCATTTGTTTTGTTGTTATTGTCATTGTCTATGATTTACAGTATTTTTTCCGTCCCCTAGATATCATCACGATCAAGTTGCATTTTCATAAATATAACCACCCGGCTGCGAGTGTTATTCCTTCGCAGCAGAGTTGACACAAAGCTTTCGTAATTGATCGACTTTTTTATTTATTTCATGTAAAATAAATAGATGATTCTCGACATAACTTACCATTTCACCATGGTCACCCTTATCTAAAAAGCAAAGGAAAAGGATAGAGAAGACTTTTAGATAGAACGGATATTGGGACAAGGATCTTAACAAGGGGATGAAAGAAGATGGTTAATGATGAGTCGATTGAATTTATTGAAAAACTTGGAAAACTATTCCAAAGACATACAATTTGGACACGTTGAAAGTTATATGAAAGTTAACGTTGCGCAAATAAGGTTCCTTTAAAATATTCACACAGAAACATAGGCATGTTGTTATGTGGTAATTAAAAAAATTAATATCAGGGGCTTATACAACGAAATAACAATTTAACATATTAAAATACATATTTTACAAGCAAAGCTAATTTCTGTACCACGAAAATAATCCACTACATTTGTTAAGAACATTTGAATTAGAACGATCAATTCCTTTATATAAACATACTCTAAGTATAGCATCTTCTGTTGACTTGCCAGCTCTAAATCCAAATTGGTTAATTGCAAAAAATTGATTTTTTCCCAAAAAAGAAACAATCCAACACTTAAGCAATTTCTCAAAAAGTTTGGAGAAAGTTAAAGGTAGGAAAATGGGTCTATAATCATCTACTTTTTTATGACTACCTTTTTTAAAAAGGGCAATAACTTCTGCACATTTCAGAGACCGAGGGAAACAACCACTAAGAAGACTCATGTTAAATAAATGGCTCAGTACATCAACTACATAAAATGCAACTTTCGTTAAAACAAAGTTAGATATACCATCGCTGGTACACGATCTTTTATTTTCCAAAGATTGTATTAGCTTAATAATTTCTCCCGGTGTAATGGAGTCGAAAACAAAACTATTAGCCTGCGCGCTGTCTTCAAGAAGATCGGACGCTATGTTACAATGATAAGTGGAGGGTTTAATGGAGTGTTTTAACTTTCCAGCGATTTCAACGAAGTACTCATTAAATTGATTTGCAATATCGTTTGGGTCAGAAATACGAATACCATTCATCTCTAAATTATACGTTTCTACAGATTTGCTATCCTTTCCTAAAATGCTGCAACTTACCTCCAGTCTTTTTTAGGTTTACCCTTGGCTCCTTGAAACTTACGCGTATAGAAGTGATCGCGCGTTTCCACAACTTTAGTCACGGTAAATAGCTTTGAAAAACCAATACATACAATATATGTTTTTTTTTTAAGACAGTGCCCCCAAAAAGTAGGCGTGGCCTGGCCATTTATAATGTAGATCGATATAACTTTTGATGCTGATCACAACTATACGAGTACATACTTTTGCGGTTCTATCGTTATTATTTCTTCATGTTACAAACTATGTATCGCACTTAATATACTGGATAGGGAATAAACACAAGAAATAAGGTTATCAACATTTGTGAAAATCCGAGTGGCGCTTCGCTGTTTGTTAGAGCAATTAAGCAAACAAATATAAACAAAAATTTTGTTGCAAGCTATTGAACGAAATCAAGTGACTTTTAGGAACCAACAGTGTCTTGTGGGTCGCTATCTCTTCCCACCTACCCCCATCGCTCCTAGCTATGGGAGCTAGAAATTTCGTTTCAAATAGCTTGCACTGCCTTAACTCTTCAACCATATAGCAAATTAAATGAGTGAGGTTTGTCTGAAAAACTAAATTTCATGTCGAACGATATAAAACACTGTTTATAACAGCCTTCATTTCTATGCGCGAGAGCATTTGCAAATCTATTTTTTTTACTAATTTTTACATATTAATGTTTTCTAGAAATGATTGTCCACTCCATCATACTCGTACAATTTTAAAATGTTTGAAAAGCTACATTAAAAGGATTCTGGAAATGTACATTATTGCTATATTTTAAAAACCAAAAATCCATTTGCTTAAGCTTCTGCCCTACGGAAGACATGTAATTGTAAGTATGTACCGTTTAATCCACAGGTTTGCCACGCAGGAATGCAAAGCAAAAACGTAAATTTTCATAGATTTTCTGATCTATCAAGGGTGACATAACATAGCAGCTGTCGTCACTGAGGTCAGCAAATTGCTTGGTTAGTTGAGCAACGGAATTAGTAGAAGTAGTATAAGAGGTGCAGTGCAATAAGGCCAGCGAAAATAAAGCCCGTGGGTCTTACCTCCTAAAAAAAAAACGGAAATAACACCAACGGGATTTATTTCTTTTCTGAAGTGGCATTAAAGTCCCTGGCCTTGAAATGGAAATGGAAATAAATACATAAAAGTGCTTGGGTGGCCCCGCTTCGCGGGTTAAAAGGATTTCACGCAATGGGATATCTCTTCGACTCATTAACCGGACGGTTTTCGGCCTCACATGCAGGTGCCCAGGACGCCGCTACACGGGGTGTAATCGAATATATATATGGATATGTACTTTTCTGATCTTTTTTTCAAAAACACAAGGAAGTTAAACCCGAAAACAATATTTTGGGCCATTTTTCATAATGAAAAATCACCCTAAACTGAAAAATGAAAAAAAGGCCTCAAAATATGAAATATTTCCCCAATTCAAAAAAATTTTATCAACTTTTTGCTGTTGTTGGTTTTCATATAAATTTTTGGGCCATTTTTCGTTTTTGTTTTGGGGCCATTCACACCTAACAGCAGCAAAACGTACATAACTTAATTTAACTGCATTAGTTACGGTAGACTTTGTGATCTCACATTTGGGAACTATTTAAAAGCAGCTTCCATTTCACCATCTTTATTTCACCTAGGATTAAGGGTTTAGGACACTTTACAAAATGTCAGTGTCTGTGTTTGCCACTGACTATTTTTCCAGAGTTCGAATTAACGTAAGCTAATTTAGTGGGCGCCGTGGCTCAGTGGTTAAGTGCGCGATCACTGAGCGAGAGGTTCAAGGTTCGAACCCCAGAAAACACAAAAAATAAAAACGTCTGACAAACATTCAAGGGTGAAACTGTCATGAGAAGCTTTTCTCAATCTAAAATTGTAGGTGCCAGCCGTCCGTGAGGCGCACAGCACGAGTGGCTGCGAGAATCTAGGCCAGGCCATTCATTGGGCTGTTAGCACCAAAATATTATTATTATTATTTATTATTTATTATTTATTATTTATTATTTATTATTTATTATTTATTATTTATTATTTATTATTTATTATTTATTATTTATTATTTATTATTTATTATTTATAATTTATTATTTATTATTTATAATTTATTATTTATTATTTATTATTTATTATTTATTATTTATTATTTATTATTTATTATTTATTATTTATTATTTATTATTTATTATTTATTAATTATCATTTATTATTTATTATTTATTATTTATTATTTATTATTTATTATTTATTATTTATTATTTATTATTTATTATTTATTATTTATTATTTATTGTTTACTATTTATTATTTATTATTTATTATTTACGATTTATTATTTATTATTTATTATTTATTATTTATTATTTATTATTTATTATTTATTATTTATTATTTATTATTTATTATTTATTATTTATTATTTATTATTCATTATTTATTATTTATTATTTATTATTTATTATTTATTATTTATTATTTATTATTTATTATTTATTATTTATTATCTATTATTTATTATTTATTATTTATTATTTATTATTTATTATTTATTATTTATTATTTATTATTTATTATTTATTATTTATTATTTATTATTTATTATTTATTATTTATTATTTATTATTTATTATTTATTATTTATTATTTATTATTTATTATTTATTATTTATTATTTATTATTTATTATTTATTATTTATTATTTATTATTTATTATTTATTATTTATTATTTATTATTTATTATTTATTATTTATTATTTATTATTTATTATTTATTATTTATTATTTATTATTTATTATTTATTATTTATTATTTATTATTTATTATTTATTATTTATTATTTATTATTTATTATTTATTATTTATTATTTATTATTTATTATTTATTATTTATTATTTATTATTTATTATTTATTATTTATTATTTATTATTTATTATTTATTATTTATTATTTATTATTTATTATTTATTATTTATTATTTATTATTTATTATTTATTATTTATTATTTATTATTTATTATTTATTATTTATTATTTATTATTTATTATTTATTATTTATTATTTATTATTTATTATTTATTATTTATTATTTATTATTTATTATTTATTATTTATTATTTATTATTTATTATTTATTATTTATTATTTATTATTTATTATTTATTATTTATTATTTATTATTTATTATTTATTATTTATTATTTATTATTTATTATTTATTATTTATTATTTATTATTTATTATTTATTATTTATTATTTATTATTTATTATTTATTATTTATTATTTATTATTTATTATTTATTATTTATTATTTATTATTTATTATTTATTATTTATTATTTATTATTTATTATTTATTATTTATTATTTATTATTTATTATTTATTATTTATTATTTATTATTTATTATTTATTATTTATTATTTATTATTTATTATTTATTATTTATTATTTATTATTTATTATTTATTATTTATTATTTATTATTTATTATTTATTATTTATTATTTATTATTTATTATTTATTATTTATTATTTATTATTTATTATTTATTATTTATTATTTATTATTTATTATTTATTATTTATTATTTATTATTTATTATTTATTATTTATTATTTATTATTTATTATTTATTATTTATTATTTATTATTTATTATTTATTATTTATTATTTATTATTTATTATTTATTATTTATTATTTATTATTTATTATTTATTATTTATTATTTATTATTTATTATTTATTATTTATTATTTATTATTTATTATTTATTATTTATTATTTATTATTTATTATTTATTATTTATTATTTATTATTTATTATTTATTATTTATTATTTATTATTTATTATTTATTATTTATTATTTATTATTTATTATTATTATTTATTATTTATTATTTATTATTTATTATTTATTATTTATTATTTATTATTTATTATTTATTATTTATTATTTATTATTTATTATTTATTATTTATTATTTATTATTTATTATTTATTATTTATTATTTATTATTTATTATTTATTATTTATTATTTATTATTTATTATTTATTATTTATTATTTATTATTTATTATTTATTATTTATTATTTATTATTTATTATTTATTATTTATTATTTATTATTTATTATTTATTATTTATTATTTATTATTTATTATTTATTATTTATTATTTATTATTTATTATTTATTATTTATTATTTATTATTTATTATTTATTATTTATTATTTATTATTTATTATTTATTATTTATTATTTATTATTTATTATTTATTATTTATTATTTATTATTTATTATTTATTATTTATTATTTATTATTTATTATTTATTATTTATTATTTATTATTATTATTTATTATTTATTATTTATTATTTATTATTTATTATTTATTATTTATTATTTATTATTTATTATTTATTATTTATTATTTATTATTTATTATTTATTATTTATTATTTATTATTTATTATTTATTATTTATTATTTATTATTTATTATTTATTATTTATTATTTATTATTTATTATTTATTATTTATTATTTATTATTTATTATTTATTATTTATTATTTATTATTTATTATTTATTATTTATTATTTATTATTTATTATTTATTATTTATTATTTATTATTTATTATTTATTATTTATTATTTATTATTTATTATTTATTATTTATTATTTATTATTTATTATTTATTATTTATTATTTATTATTTATTATTTATTATTTATTATTTATTATTTATTATTTATTATTTATTATTTATTATTTATTATTTATTATTTATTATTTATTATTTATTATTTATTATTTATTATTTATTATTTATTATTTATTATTTATTATTTATTATTTATTATTTATTATTTATTATTTATTATTTATTATTTATTATTTATTATTTATTATTTATTATTTATTATTTATTATTTATTATTTATTATTTATTATTTATTATTTATTATTTATTATTTATTATTTATTATTTATTATTTATTATTTATTATTTATTATTTATTATTTATTATTTATTATTTATTATTTATTATTTATTATTTATTATTTATTATTTATTATTTATTATTTATTATTTATTATTTATTATTTATTATTTATTATTTATTATTTATTATTTATTATTTATTATTTATTATTTATTATTTATTATTTATTATTTATTATTTATTATTTATTATTTATTATTTATTATTTATTATTTATTATTTATTATTTATTATTTATTATTTATTATTTATTATTTATTATTTATTATTTATTATTTATTATTTATTATTTATTATTTATTATTTATTATTTATTATTTATTATTTATTATTTATTTATTATTTATTATTTATTATTTATTATTTATTATTTATTATTTATTATTTATTATTTATTATTTATTATTTATTATTTATTATTTATTATTTATTATTTATTATTTATTATTTATTATTTATTATTTATTATTTATTATTTATTATTTATTATTTATTATTTATTATTTATTATTTATTATTTATTATTTATTATTTATTATTTATTATTTATTATTTATTATTTATTATTTATTATTTATTATTTATTATTTATTATTTATTATTTATTATTTATTATTTATTATTTATTATTTATTATTTATTATTTATTATTTATTATTTATTATTTATTATTTATTATTTATTATTTATTATTTATTATTTATTATTTATTATTTATTATTTATTATTTATTATTTATTATTTATTATTTATTATTTATTATTTATTATTTATTATTTATTATTTATTATTTATTATTTATTATTTATTATTATTATTTATTATTTATTATTTATTATTTATTATTTATTATTTATTATTATTATTTATTATTTATTATTTATTATTTATTATTTATTATTTATTATTTATTATTTATTATTTATTATTTATTATTTATTATTTATTATTTATTATTTATTATTTATTATTTATTATTTATTATTTATTATTTATTATTTATTATTTATTATTTATTATTTATTATTTATTATTTATTATTTATTATTTATTATTTATTATTTATTATTTATTATTTATTATTTATTATTTATTATTTATTATTTATTATTATTATTTATTATTTATTATTTATTATTTATTATTTATTATTTATTATTTATTATTTATTATTTATTATTTATTATTTATTATTTATTATTTATTATTTATTATTTATTATTTATTATTTATTATTTATTATTTATTATTTATTATTTATTATTATTATTTATTATTTATTATTTATTATTTATTATTTATTATTTATTATTTATTATTTTATTATTTATTATTTATTATTTATTATTTATTATTTATTATTTATTTATTTATTATTTATTATTTATTATTTATTATTTATTATTTATTATTT